>JABCKG010000135.1:0-26376 GCA_018851835.1 Hypsizygus ulmarius | reverse complement strand
TTTGGCACTGGTCACACAACTGTCACGTTTCACTTCCTGCCAATTTTGACCCTTTTCGACCCCCTCGCCGGAAGCTTCGTGGCAACCCTCATTCTTGGCCTAAAAATCACACACTTAGTAGAAAGATTGTTTCGATAGTATAAAATACGAAAACCGAAGGATTAAGGAAAAGGAGGTGCAGTTGTGGAATCGGAGAGATCCCGGTCTCCCGTTTCATATCTGGGCCATCCATAGTACCGCTTCATATTCCCTTCCTCCATACACCTCTGGCAAGGAGCACTGTTTGGCCCCAACATATCGATGACATATTGATTTGAAATTGAGAATAACGAAAGTCCCATATTAGGGTTTTGCATGTTTATTGTTATATTTGAGGTATTTGGTACAGTATGTATCAACCAAATATGGATCGTCGAGTGTTCTGGGTATGGTCGCGACAAATATTTAGAGGATATCCCCATGCATAGAAAGGTACAAAGTACTTCTCCATATTTGGAAAATATGAGGAAGAATATATTGGGTAACGACATGTGGCGAGAAAGTCTGGATATTGTCAGGTCGCATATCTGGGTACGTATTTAAGATGTTGCAGGCAACAATAGTCCGGACATGTGTCCAAAGCATAGGGTTCAATATATATAGAAAATGTAAAAGGATATAGAGACTGTTGATATCTGGAAAAATGTTCAAAATATTGGCGGCATACATATTGAGCGGGGCATGCATGGCCCATGAGTGGGCCATAAGTGGGCCACATACTAATTCGAAGATACACTTGACATGCAGGCTGGTGCCTCACCAGTCAAATGCTCCCCCTGATCATGTTTCAACGACGAGTTCTGGCACAACGGAATGATGTCCACGCACATTCTGAGCCTTTCGAGCTCAGGTTTTCTTGCGTGAAAAGTTTTGAACAGTGCAACGGAGCTTGAGTTTGATGAGTTCAGTCGTGACCCAATTTGCTTGGAAGGCTTTGAGCTCGTGGTACTGCTCGGATGCCTGGTAAATGGTTAGCTCGTGTAGTATGCATATTATGAGCACACTCACTGCGAAATAAATGGTGTTCAGCTTATCTTGGGGTTGTTGTGACAGTACTATTGTTGTATCGAGGTGCTCTTCCACCAGGTGATTCACATAAGTCTGGGTGATATGAGTTGTGACAAAAGCGAATTGTCGTGATCGACTCACTTGAACTTCGAAGAAAGTTTCGTTGGTCCATTTGGTGAATGACTTCAAATCAAAGCTCCCGGTTGGTTTTGGAATGAGCGAAGGGCTTTGGGCAGGCAAAGATTCGTTGACGAATAGAGGAAGACTGCCAACACCAACAACCTCTTCCCCACTGAAAGGAAACAATATCTGCTGGGTTGTTGGCGGGGGCGTGAGTTCCTGTTCAGGGCTGAAGAGAGACCACGAGGTAAGAGGATGGAAGTGCTTCTGAACGTGATACATGATAGTATTGGGGAACTCACCATAGATGAGTGCCTTTTAACTTGGGAGTGATAGACCGACCTTTTTGAGTAGCTGTTGTTCTTGAGTTTCATTGTTCTCTGATGGGCAACCCATTGATGTCCCGTTTGGTGACAATTGTGCCCGTTTTGGCAGTAGATTTAAACACCTGATAAAGAAGGAGAATGGTATCTCAATGGTTGTAACAAAAACTATTGACGATGCAGAACTCGTGCTCCAATGTGACAACATTGCCAGGACAGCCTTCTCCATATATCGAAAGGATGTTCTACAGGCCCTCTGCAAATGATACAATCTCGTTGCCTCTTGTAGTGGACTCCACCACAATGTTTCGCTGAAAAGCGATTATATTGCAGCCCTGCTTTTATATGTCAGCGATGTACACTCTCAATTTGGTTTTCCACTCACTCGCTCAATAATGCTCTAGAGTCAAAATCATTGAATTCAAGCTACAAGTGTTGCTCACATCAACCAGGACGATGAATCGTGATCTTTTTGTTCTTTATTATCACCGAAAAAAAATATGGATGCTTTTTCGCGTTGTAGGGCATCCCAACAGGCAAACACTGAGGCGTCGAGCCCTCACCTGCAAACACGATCTGTTGAAAACATAGATGTCGATGAGGATGTCGATTGTGAGAGTACTCACCGGTGGGTTATATCTTGTAAAGCTGTGTGGTGGGTGCTAATGATGAACATTAGAACTGCCTTGCTGGATCATAGGGTAGACATACCAACAAGAAAAAAGGTGGTGGTCCTCAAACTCTACAGAAATGCGAAGGACTGGTGGCTTGTTCAAGAAGTCGAATGCTCATGTGGGCCGGAGGGACATCTTGACCTCAACTATGTCTGCAAGAAGATGGGGTTGGAGGGACGACTTCGTGTAAGCCCTTGCATCTGGCTCTGAACGATCAGATAGTCAACTGCATCCTCAGATCATCAATCCAAAAACATTCCACCCTGTATTTGAGTACATACCAGGATTCCTTCCTACCCATGACCTTCAAGACCTCTTGCAAGACGGGTTTTTGCACGTAACTTGCACGTAACTTGCATGATGGTTTTCAATATGGTTTGAATGGAAATAAGGACTACACTAAGCTATGACTATTCAATGAGTAAAACATTATCAGCACGACACTTGAACATAGATATTAAGTGCCGAAATGCGAGGCGTAATTCAGAGCATGGGAGTGGGAAGCAAGCAGAAAGTATGAATTGATGAAATTCACATCCCAAATCGACCCAGTGTGATGTGACTACTTCAGGATATGGTGAATTCTGAGGCTGTCATGTCACACAACCAGTGTCATCGCTGCTGGCTTTGTGACCTTTCCACCTTTTGCACTTCTATCCGACGCCATCCACGTAGTATAGATTGAGCACAGTTGGCTGTTCTGTAGCATAGATATCATAGCTTTAAACTCCAGCAGTGCATAAGGTAACTATAAGGAGAGAAAAGTATCTATTATATTGATCTTTGGAAAAGAAGAATTCAACTGATGCCCATATGCCCTAGTGTTACTGGTGGTGAATGGTTGCCATATGGATAATCTCCATATCGCTTCACCCTTCAAGCACTTCTTGCGTTCGAGCAGAAGACAATATGCTGCTGCAAAATCAACTGGGACCTCGAGCTCGTGGCTGTTGCTATTGCAATGAGGCCTTTTGTTCATAATCTAGAAGCCGTCATGCAGTCGCTCGATGACCTATTTATGGTGAGCTCTTTGACTTGATGGAATGGAGCAAATTGACATCAGCAGTTACCACAGGGCTTTCCGAACAAATGTCTTTTTGTTCTTTGCGCTCTGCGCAACTCCTTGAGAGCACATGCCATAGAGGCTCACAGATGGAGCAGGTTGTTGCATCAGGATTATTCCTCCTTTCAGAAAGAGGCGACAATTAATTATTCCCTGGACAAAAGAGGCGTGGTTATCGGCTCGCCGTCTTGTATGGGTGGAATCCGGACTTGAGCTGTTATTGTTTCGGGAGTTTGAGATGATTGAAAAACTTGGTGGTATCAACTTCATTCCACAAAAACTATGCCACCAGTCACCCCATTCTCGTACACTGCAGATAAACCTGATCCTAGAGACTTTGCCCACTCCTACCTCTGTTACGGCGCCCTTTACGATGCCCAATTCCTGAATCTGAGGCACCACTCGCTCTGAACCCACCCACTCCTAGTCTTGTTCAAGATAGGCAACAACCAGGAAATGAGATTGCAAGCGGGTCTTCGCATGTTCTGGAGACTATTCAGAATGTTTCGTCCCAAAATGAAGTTGTCTCTGAGGTAAATTTGCTTGACGGCACCAGGCAAGTCGAGCATGAACCTCCTGCTTATAATCAATTGGCTCGGCATGGCCAGTCTTTCGGAACTGCAGACCTCATGGCCTCTCCTCTTCAAGAAAGTATTACCCACAATATGAATTATGTTCAAACCCCCTCGATCCGTCAAGCATCGACTCTGGCAGTAAGAACGGCATGTCAGTCATTGCATTTGTTCTGATAGCTCTCCACAGACTCAACTGCAAGAATACTTGTCCACCACACCAGCGTTGTCTAGCAGATACTCGGTACTTTCACAGACTATAAACACCACCATCGGTATGCTGCCCTCCTCGATCGATTGGTTAGACAGTGGTCGTGCTAGTGACGATGTTGGGATGGAAGAAATCCATGGACGAGGGAGTAACATGGGCAGCATCCTAGGGAAGAGAGTTCGTAACACTCATTATTTATTGGTAACCGGCTTCTAACTTTTATCATACTAGAATGTCGAGAGTTCCTTCTTGGAGTCGAAATCGTCTGAAAATCTTCAAACATCAAGGCTAAAAAATGCTTTCAACTTCGCAAAGGTGAATTCAGTTGTCAAGATACGAGCACATTTTGATGTCTTGCAGCATTTTGCCGCCCGTGGGGTAGATTCTGCCCTTGGTCTAGGGAGCGCTGGAGTAAGACCAGGGTTTGTTATTCATCACAGCCAGGCTGACTGGTTCATTAGCCAAGCAGAGTCACAGCTGCAACGACACACATATATCTGCCACTCCTGTCACCTGCAGGAGTAAGTTTGACCCACCCGGTGACCGATGTGAACAGTTTTCAAACATAAATGGGTGTGGCTAGTGCATCCCCTTCAGCGTCGTTAGGAGCTGGAATCAGGACCCCAGCATCCGTCGAGCAGCAGCTCCTTATGGTGCATCCATCCTCTTCTGGAGCGGGATTACAACTGACCATGTATTGTTCTGTGTAAAGTTTTATACAATGGGTACCACAGGTGGTCAGGCTCCCAATCAGCATACTCCCACCGTGATCCCTTCCCAGGTAAGTGCACACGGCACTTCGAAAACATTGCTTGACATGATCGTAGGATGTTCTGATGACTGACGTAGATCATCTTCGAACGGAGACAAGTGTGGCTAGTGCATCCACTTCAGCATCGTCGCAAGCTGGAATTGGGGCCCCAGCATCTGTTGAGCAGCAGCTCCTTATGGTGTGTCCGTCCTCTTCCAGAGCAGGATCACGACTGACCATGTATTGTTCTGTGTAAAGTCTCATACCATAGGCACCACAGGTGGTCAGGCTCCCAATCAGCATACTCCTGCTGCAATCCCTTCCCAGGTAAGTGTGCACTCTTCACTCTCTACCAGGAGGATTGTAAGTCAAATGATTGTAGGATGTTCTGATGACCGATGCAGAAGAAATTGCGAATTCTGTGACTTCTAGTGGCTGTCCTAGCGAGGTAGATCTTTTAAAATTGTACTGTACGATTTGTTAACCCAACACGATGTGCATAATCCAGGGGGGTAGTAATTCTAGTCCTGCAATGCCTGATTCTGCACCAGGGATAGGTTTTGTGATTACTCTCGCATGCAACAACCTAATCCTCAATTCATTTGGACAGCGCGTGTTCTGGGATGGCATTCTCGATATGATATCAAAGACGGTTCAGGGGGGGGTCATGTCAGCTATACAGAGTCATGCACTTCATATGCAGGTAGAATGGCCAGGCTTCAATCAGGATCTTTACTTATTGCGCTCTCAGAATTTCATTGGATGCCTGTCGTTAACTCGATATCCCAGACTGTACATGAAAGCATTGGAATAGTGCTTGCAGAGCAACATTCGACCACGAAGCACTCAAACAGCAAAGAAAGAGCTCAAAGAAATGCAGACTCAGAGGCTTCAGATGATGGCAACACGAATCCTCAGCATAGCCCCCATCCAGTAAGAAAACGTGGTCCTCGTGCAAAGAAAGACAACATCTGCAATGTGAGTATTTGAACTTCCTGGCTATATGCTGCTTGCTTATGCGAGCCAGTCCTTGTTGCATGATTTTCTCTGCAATAAGGGACTGAAGCAATCTGCCCAGCCAAGGACTGCATCTCCTATGTTGGTCAAAGCCTTCACTGATGACAATACTGGTGGGCTGAACTTGGAGACACCGGAGTTTGATTGGTTCAGCCCATTCACTTCGCCCTGGAATAACGAGCTCATATTCATGCTGGCGAGTGCATTCAAAACCATCCTTTCTAAGACACCGGACCTCATTGATGGCAAATGGGGTGATATCACTTTTCTTAAAAAAGCCATTGCTCAAAGGCTCAAATGTGTGTGAACTGCTTACAAGAACAGCCTTCCACCTCCATCTGGCACTCTGGAGAATGAGGAACAGAAGAAGCTTAGGATCAAGGCTAAAGACAAAAGGCATCTCAAGAACTTAAGGTGAAACACGCGACGAAAAGAAGTACACTCTTGCTTTCTTCTTACATGACGACTCAATTAACAATAGATACCATCACTGCAGACATTCGATCGTCGAGGGGATATCATCTGAGAGAGGTATAACGAAGATCCCGAATTTTGAAGCCAAGTGAAAATAATCCACCAAGAACTTGGTGAAGCTGGTATGAGTTCTGATGAAACTGAAACAGAGGCACATGGACTGTCAGCGAAAACGGTTTGCCAGATTCTGAAAGTTTGGATTGATCGTTCAATAAGCTCTTTGTGGGAGTCCGTCAAGAAGACTGGGAGACCATCTACCTCTGCTCATACCGGAAACTCGAGATATGTTCGAATGTTTTCTGGATCTACCTCGGTATCAAGCCATACAAAAGCTGTCCCAAATCTTCCTTTCAACTTCTATGATGATTTATGGTGGAAATCTCAAACGAAGTCTCAACAAGCTGAACTGGCACGTAATCCCGAAAGGGCCTTACCCCAAAAGGTATCGGCATCATCTTATCACTAATGTTTTCTGTGCTGACAACATTGTGACTGCAGACTATGAGGGCTTCATAGGCTTCAATTTTCTGGAGTTACAATCTATATACTTGACAAACTCACAGGACTCTATTATCTATGGATATCTGGACTTGTAAATATTCACAATTGACTCTTTGCTACTATACAGTGATCGCATTGGATCTGGAGCTCGGCATATACTACGCAATAAAAGAACCCTTTTTCTTTGATGTACCATCCCTGACTTCTTTGCTCATAAATAGGTAGCTGTTTCTTGAACTCAACCACAGCTTTATCACCCACATCAGTCGACATAATGCCTTGCCTTTTTCTTCTCACTAGCGCTGACCATCCACTCTTCGACGAGTGTCGTCCTGCCTCACCGGAACTCGCAGCACAATTTGACATCATTTTTGACAAATCACCCCATCCACACTTCGCACATGTTCGAGTGGACGACTCACACAATTGCCCCAATCCTCCTTGTGATATCCAAGGATCTCATGACTACATCGAACCCAAACCAATCATTCCATGCGATGCCTACCCATGGGTCCGTATTGTTCGTTTTCGAGAAGAAGAGTGTCCCTTCCCGGGCAATTACTGGAAAGTCATTGAAGAGCGAGGGGCTCCTCTCTTCATTCCGCAGCAGGGGGAGAAAGTGTATCTTTTTGGATATGGTGTGGTTACCCTTGGTGCTCCAAGGAAATCTTTGGAATGGATGGTTTTCCTGTGTAACCATGCTGATGGGAATCTCGCCACCACCATTGTCTTTCCTCAACACTCGCAATGGTCTGCACTATTTGCAGGTATCAGACTCACCGTGGGTTGCATTTGAGTCAGCCTAGATGATACATGATCTGGAATCACACCGCAGGTGAGTCATTCTTTTTTACCGCTCAATTCTTTCTAACGCAAGATTTCTGACAGAACCTTATCACCACATTGCCCGCTCATCATCCCCATCATGATTCCCATCGCCTCTGCTTTTGTTTTCTTTTTCACACTCATTACTTCACTTTTGAAACATGCATACATCACTACATATTTTAGTGTACAGCTTCCTTGTTTCCATGCAAACCTACACTCTTTACAACTAGCCACAAAATCCCCATCTTGTTTTCAGCAAACAGCTATCACCCATTGATCATGATATTTTTCCAAAATAGGAAAACTCTCCGAAATCTAAAAGAAAATTTGAGAAAAAGGTGTATGCAGCAATCCAAGTATGACCTTCCTTACTTCTATGAAAACCTTCTTTATGACTAGCCACAAGATCCCTGTTGTGTATTCCGCAAACAGCCATGAATCAAATCTCGTGTTACTCATTGATCGTGATATTTTTCCAAAATAGGAAAGCTCTCCGAAATATGAAAGAAAAATTGAGAAAAAAGCGAATAAAGTAATACAAGTATGACCTTATCACAAGTTTCTTGTAACTTCGTCGGTTCTTGTTTGGCGAAAGGAAGAGGTGGGAGGTCATTTCAAACCTGTTTCGAGACAAAATTCTTGAAATAAATCAGTCAAAAGATGAAAGTCTTCGAGCCATTACATTACCTGCACCTTCTTGTAGAATGCCTCATCCCAGCCGAGAACTTGTTTCAATATATAGCCACCTCTACCTGGACGTCCAACTTCTCTGCAAGGTTTCAGAATCTTTGTTTTCAGATCGGACGTCGCGAGGTCTAGATGAGGCAATGGTTCAGGAGCCCAGACATGTCAATATGTCAGCAGATCACATTGTTTAGCATCAGGCTCTGCTGGAAATACTGTATGAAATGTGAGGGTGGGATCCATGTTCAGCTGTCGATGTCAAATCAAGTAAATATAAGAGCGACAAAATACAAGAAAAATGTTGTTGCTAGGGCATCACACTGCAGAAACATATCAAAAACAAGGTCTCCATGAATGGTATGACAATAAGACAATGTGCATTGTTCTACCTTGTGCTCTGCCATGCGACAGGATATATAACAAAAATGGTAAAGACTCGATAACTTATAACTCAAACCACATCTATTCTGCTTCCACAAAATGGCTCAAAGCAAAGCTACACGATTTCACCTCTATTTCTGTAAAGCATACAAATGCGACGGCAAGGTGTTGTCTGAAAAAGAGTGGAATTTACATCAGGACCTCGAGAAGGAGGAGCATCTTCGCTCACTGGAACAGAAGGTTTTCGAGATGACCTTGAACAATGCAACCTCAGGTCAGCTCCAACCTCAATCAAGTGTGAACAACATTTCCAATTCTTCCACGCCTCTACTACCTCCATCTGCGCCGCCCACCAACGAAAAGATGGAAAAGCTGTCATTGAACTCCCTTGATCAGAACACAGAATGTGCTTCCAATCTCGCCTCTGATCCTGTTCCTGATCCCGCCCCCGATCCCTCTTTGCATTCATCAATGCATGCAGAAGAAATTTATCACGATCTTCTTCAAATTGATCAGACACTGCATCAACGAAAACACGAAGTAGAGAAGATTTTGTCTGAATGGTCTCACAATGACAACTTCCCCACGGCAAATGCAGAATCATGGCGGTTCAACATTCGAAAGGAAGCAGAAGATTTTCTGGAGGGTGAAGAGGCGTGGCTTCATAACATTATAGCTCAGACACAATCAACTCAGATGGCGGGAGACAAGATCAATATTATGTTTCATGACACTATAGTTGCAAATGCATGCGGGGTTGTGAATGCGATTTCAGAGCAAACCAGATGTTGGTGGGACGGAGATTTGAAGAGAGTGGGCGAGGAAGGGTTCTACAATATAGGTGAGTTTCAACAACATCATCCATGAAAAAAAAAAACACGCTCAACATACTTAAGATCATCACTTCTCACATCCACTTCGTGAATCAAATCCTATAATCGTTGTGGCCTTATTCATGGTGGTCATGCTAAACCTCATGGCCAACGTCATGCATCTACCATGCAACTTCTTCTTGCGAATGACAAAAGTCCTGCTGGGTGAAGCTCTTCGAGACCCTGCTGATAAGGTTATCTTGGAGCAGCTCTCTTCAGACACCCAAACTGCAAAGTCAAAATTTCAGCTTGATCCTTCAACATCAATGTACGCAAGCTGCCATACATGCTCACATATCTATATCCCTGAACATGTTGATGGCCGCAACATTTATCTGAGCCACTGCCAATTCAAGTGATACACTAGCAGCCAGCCTTGTGGTGCACGGCTTACCAAGTTCGCAACGAAGGATGGGCAAAGTATCCGAGTTCCCATTTGACCATACTTGGCACAAAGTTTCACAGCTTTTGTAAGAGCAATGTACACATGGGAAGGAATGGAAGAGGCTATTTGTCGAACTAATCAAGCCATCGTGGACGGAGACTTCATATATGACATCAACCAAGCTGAAGCTGCAAGGACATTCAAAGGACCTGATGGGAAGCCATTTCTCGAGTCAGACGAGGAAATACGAACTATATGGAGCCTCAGCTACGATGGCTTCAATCCTCTGACCAACAAGGCAGCTGGAAAATCACTATCAGTGGGGTCGCTGGCAATGGTGTGCTTGAGCCTACCTCCCAGTATTTGCTACCGATCAGAAAACATCTTCTTAGCGGGCCTAGTCCCTGGACTGCGACAGCCAACTCTCGATGGACTTAACCCATTCTTGACTCCTTTGGTCGAAGAACTGGATGTATCCTACCATCGTGGGACATGGTTCAGCCAAACACCAGAGTGTGCACATGGTCGACACTCACACGAGGCTGTGGTCACTGTTGTTGCAGATCTCCCTGGCTCTCGAAAAATGTCCGGATGCGCGAGGCATTCAGCGACGAGATTTTGTTCCCTTTGCCATCTAACAAAACACGACATCAATAACCTTGATCACTCAATGTGGAGGCTTGTCACATACGAAGAGCAACACAATGCAGCAGAGGCTTGGAAGGCTGCTCCAAACAAAGGTGCTCGAAAGAGGCTATACAAGAAGAATGGCGTACGATGGTCCACTCTTTTCGACCTCTCCTACTGGGATCCGACAAAGTGTGTTGTCATCAACAGCATGCATACCCTGTTCCACTGCTTAGTTGTGCATCACTTTTGAGAAGTTATTGGGACCCAATAGAAGGAGCTTCTAGAAGAGGATGAAGTCAAAGAAAAGGATTTGCAGGTCCCTGAGAAGGCTGTTATCAAAGCGCTGAAAATAATGAAGAACAATCCTACCCAGTCGAAGCTTCATTCTCTCATGATTCCTGTTCTGCATCTCTTATGTGCCGAATACCATATCCTGGATCGAGTGCAAGTTGGTCGAGAGAGGATAAAGAAGCAGCCATTTATCAATGTGTTGATGGTAAGCAGGCCGCTCATTTAAAAATGATACAATCTGACAAGATCGTCTTTGCTAGTCTGCCCATAATCCCATCCCAGAAACACAACCCGCCCCCGCAGACCATGATCACAAAGATCTTTTATTAGATGGCGGCCTGGAGGACATTGATATTGATCCGGGTAAAGAGGAATTTGACGATGGCCCCTATGGTCCCATGCTCGATACTAAGGACCTTCATCAGATTCAAGCCGATATCGTGAACACAATTCGACCAAGCTGGAGAACTTGCGCACCGAAACACTTTGGCACTCCGGCACAGGGAAAATTGAAAGCTGATCAATGGCGAACTTCCATCGAGTTTGACTTGCCAGTTTCTCTAATGAAGATGTGGGCGGATGGCCAAACACGAGATGGGAGTGACTCCCTCCAATCTTGTCATCTTCAAACTGTCAAAAACACCATGTTTCTTTCAATGGCTGTTTGGTGGGCTACATCACATCGGACATCAGTAATGCATGGCGAGAATTACTTGCACCATACTTGAGAGGTTTGCACGTTCTTCGCCCAGATATGGATCTTCATCCATCACATCACAATGCACTCCATCTTTCAGACTTCTTCCCGAGATTTGGACCAATCCATGGATGGTGAATGTTTCCCTTTGAAAGACTGATCAGGCTACTGCAAAAGATCAATACTAATTTTAAACTTGGTAAGTGGCCGACTCCGTATCTGTTGCCTGCTAAACTCACAAAGAACGGTGTGGACAGGGAAACTGGAGGGAACCATGATGAAGACGTTTTGTGCAACATCTGAACTCAAAGTGTTTCTGCAGCGTCCGGGGTGCCCAAATGTTCTTCAAAAGTGCATCCTGATCCTGGAATCGTGCTTCCCAAATCTAACGGGCAGAACACTGATGCATGATATCCATACACTGGGAGATGGTGAGGACCGCAAGCATCCAGCTTCTCGGCAGATCAAACTACAAGCTGATGTGCATCGAGCTTTTGCAAAGCTCACAGGTATAAATGATGGGGCGGTCCATGAGTATGACAGATATTCGATCTGCGGCAGCAAATTCGCAGTGCAACATATGTCAGTGGGCAACAGCGTCATCTTCTATCAACCTATCAATATGTCAATTCTTGTTCCTGGTGTAATCCAACAAATCTTCTCACCTAAGGACGATCCAACCAAGATCTTCCTCGCCATACATCGATTCCGTCAGGCAGAATTTTCAGATGGGCTCTCAGACCCATTCTTGGAATTCCCTGATTTTGGCACGAGCATTTGGTCAAAGGAGCATGAAGACAATGTCGAGATTGTCCCTCAGGAAACTTGTGTGTATGGTACCAAACACCGCACCTGGGGAGCGAACACCAACATGTTGAAGCCTATAATCGAGGTAAGAAGCCGTCTATGACAATGGATTTTCAAGTCTCTTACCCGCAGTTCCTGTAGGACTTTTAACACCCTGAAAGATTGCAAGCAAGCACGAAAAGGAAATCTCAGAGGATCATCTTTCCTTTTTTGTTGATTTATGCTGATACCAGCCTGCATGGGGCAGCTAGTGTGGAAAGCGATTTATTCTGAAAGGCATATTTACAGAAATTAAAACAAAATCAAAATCAATACACGAGTTTTCTATCCCACATAACTGGGCTGCGAGTTTCGTCAGAACAACACAGGGAGGTAATATGGAAGTAGGCATAGATGCCCCAATAAGGCCCAGGTGACGCTATTTGCACCGATGCCTGATCAGGTTGAAGTGCATAAGGGCACGATCTAATGAGGGCGTAATGTCCAATAAGATGCTCAGCCTTCTCCAAGTCTGGTCCAATGATAACAACACGAGTAGTAGGAACAGAGACAATCAAAGTCCTCGACGCCGTTGAGGTTGAAGTTGATGCCCCTGTGCTCATCCCTGCTACTGTTGTGGTCTGCGGGAAGATTTGACATGCTTTGAACCAGATGCAACTCTCAGCATAGCCAATCTTCACAAAGATTGAATCTTCGATGCTATAAGGAATCGAGAATAAAACGGTAAAACCTTCTTGGCCTTTATACTTGCCATCCTGCCATAATGAGCCAACATCAGCTGTGCCTTGGATACAGACATTAAGTTTCCGATTGACGAGGCTACGCTGTCGAAGCCACGCTCCTACGGAGATTGTTGTAAGCTGTTGGTCCAGATAATGAGATATTTCCCCTTACCAGGTTGTGGGCCAGTTGGCTGATCAGCCGGCACAATGACTTCAATGTCATCATCAGGCATGCTTTGAGGCATCATCAATATCAAGGCATCTGGAAAAGATTCTGCATCTAGATCGACACCCAGATGTGAGGGGGTCAGCAGCTTGGGGAGTTCATCAGTGCGTTCTGCTGTTGATACATGTCGATACTTTGGAGGGATCCATCACACTCATTCTAATGGTAATCCTGTGCTATAATTGTTGATATTGGAAGTGTACTTATCATTGAAACGAAGAATGACTTACTGCCTTTCTTGCAAATCTCTAAGTCCATATGTATTTGTCGTGTTGACGGTGCGAGTAGCTGTCCTGACTTCAAGAAGGACATCTCCTGTTGATGACTGGTGTGATCCTTTGACCATGCCAAAGTGATGTTTCGTGTCTCCTTTAAGTATCATAACTTCCATATTTCTGTACGGGTCACCAGTGTGCATCTTCTGCGAAGTAAGATCGTTCACGTTCACGGGGCTGGAAAGCTCACACGGACCCAATCTGATGACCTGGGCAAAGGCATGTTCTATCAACAGATGAGATCTGCGAGGCTCGTTGAGCAAGGTAGAAGGTGTAACAGTGGATGTTCCGCTGTGCATGATCCCTGGCATCAATTTCCAATCAATGTGCTCCAGGGCCGCAAAAATCTGTTGAAGTTTGTCGTCTACATTCACGAATGAATGAAAGAAGATCACTCTCACCTCAGATCCTGGTAGCTCATGTTGAGCGTCTACCAAAATGCCAAGGACATGACTGTAAATGAGAGCCATCTCCTGATCAAGGCCGATGATAAAACCAGATGCACCACGATTAGGTCCATATACAATTTGCACAAAATTGCTGAGAACAAAGACTTTATGAACATCTTTTATCATTACATCCTGCGCACCTATACCACCCTCGACTGGAGTAACAGTGACCATCATCTCCTTGATATTCATCACACGGCACAGAGTCCCTTGCAGTTTCCCCCTTATAACACGAATTTTGTCCCCCCATTCTGACAGGTGTCACGAAATCTTCCGCAGAGGACCAGAGGTCTTTATCCATGCAGAAATACTTTAGCTCCTCCTCAGTCGTGTTGACGCCTTCGCTTGTCAGATTGTATGCTCTGAAAGACGTTTGATATAGGCCGGAACTATATGCCTGTCCCCTGAAGATGACCAAGGAATTATGGCATGTCACAGACTTCTCACCATACAACCGTATGATTTCTTTGACATCCAGCAGGTGTTTCGGGAGGCGTGAGCTGCGTTTTCGCTTTTTACCTAGGAGTAGCCTTGGAACCAGGGTAACTTCGCAATTAAGCATCTGCTGGTCGATGGAACGGATGAGGCAAAGGTCATGTTTATAACGGCCACGCTTGACTCGGGCCCAATGATTTGGCAATAGGGTTGACTGATAAGCAATCCTAGCTGTGTCCAAAAGAAGCGGTCGGTCAAAATGATCTACGATGTCAAGGAAAAGTATTCTCTGTTGCAAACATCATGCAACACCTGGAATGTCCCACAGAGCAGATTCCACTGCAGTCTTTGAGCCCGCTTCTGCATAGACAGATCCATGAATTCCATCCCTAGAGAAAATTGCTCGTACTTCGAGCGCCAAACCTAACCACATTGATTTCTGCATAATGGCGAGGACCACATCCCATTCTGCACCAGGCTGTATATGAATCATGCCAAATGAGTGCGCAGAGAGAGGTATCCTATCCGATGCATGCACCTTCACCCTGATGCGCCAAAGCAAATCATGTTCAGAGGGTAAAAGAGGCATCGAGTCATCCATTGGTTTGTGTGGAGGCTGACTGTGTGCCCGATGGTGACCTTCGATAGATTTTGCAATAGCACGCAAGAAATCAGGGCTTTCATCCTCCGTGTTCCATTCGTCCAATGCATTCCACCGATAAGCGGATGATCTTTGCTCGTCTTTGTCTCCATTCTCTTCGTCAAGAAATTCTAGGGCCAAAGGAACTGTCAGTACCTGACTAGAATCTAAAACTTGAATCCTACCCAAATCACTCTCAATATCTGATTCATCACTGCTATTACCACCTACTGCCACCTCGATGTCGAGAAATCTTGAAACATTGCTTGTCATGGTGCGTCAAGGTTTTTGACTGATATTTAAAGCAATTAGATCAATGTTAAGCCACTCACGATAAAGGTATGGAGGAAATGAGTGGAAGATAGTGATACTAGAATACAACGTCGATGCGCAAGGAGTCTTTGCAGGTCCTGTCTGATATTTTGGAGTGAGGAGGCCCCTTCTCTCCACAGCCAGAATATTTTCCTCTGGCTCACTCTCATTGCTGTTTATTCGTAGAGTATCTATTGTAACGAAGTCTACTACTAACTAGTAAATGTGGCTTACCTTCGGGCACTGCCAACTCGATGATGGACGTTGAGGATCAAGAGCAAAAGGTGTTGTGATGCCATCCGCACAAACATGGCACATGTGTGATGTGACTGCCTCGGGATCCCCTGCTCAATGCCACTCATCACAATTCTCGCACATTTAC
This sequence comes from Hypsizygus ulmarius, assembly GCA_018851835.1. Taxonomy (NCBI): domain Eukaryota; kingdom Fungi; phylum Basidiomycota; class Agaricomycetes; order Agaricales; family Lyophyllaceae; genus Hypsizygus; species Hypsizygus ulmarius. Next base: position 10,607 of record JABCKG010000135.1, on the reverse strand, counting down.
TAGTTAGTAGTAGACTTCATTACAAGTTGTTGAATGCTTATGTTGCTCCCTGAGTCAACATTTCAACCACGGAGGATTCTACATTAGAATAGAGTCAGACAGAAGCAACATCTTACAGCTGTAAATGCTGCCGTCGTAAAGTGGATTTCACCAAAGCGCCCTGGCCGTACCGAATTATGGAGGGGTTTTGCAGAGCCCAAGGTATAACTTGTTTGGTGAGTGTTTAAGAGTCTTCATGATTGCACTGCTAATGTTGTCGCAGGAACTCTTTTGCTAAGGCATGCCACAATTGCACATCAGTCTTAATGCTGTCAACCTCATCATAGTGTTGTGTTTTCTCACCTAGCAAGCCTTTTAACTCCGTGAGTGTTTCCCTCAGGTGCCGTTGCTGATATGTCACTGATCATACCATTCTCAGAGCCAGATGTATATAGCAAACTCTTGCCCACCATCATTTACTGCCTCCATCAAACCATGCCTTGTTAGTCTGTGGTCGAGCGCCCAGTCTTCTGCCGACTGTTTCACTCACCATGGATATATGCGTGGTCGAGACATCGACCTTAGTATCGAGCATGTACACGAAACTCCGGCTGCATAATTGAATGCAAGTTGACTGATCTCTCAGAACATGGGACAGGGTTTATCGGTCAAGGGAAGACATGAAGAAGTCACCGTTTGGTATGGGTGAATCCCTGGGGCAACAGGGATGTGGGTGTGGACGTGGATGTGAAGACGGAAGCTGAAATGGAATAGAATGCCAGGGGCTTGTAAATGAGGCAGATAGGAGCAGCAGGAGGAATAGAGATGAGTCAGAGGATGACGAGTGCCACAGACTGTCCGTCAACTTTCAGAATATGAAGTTCATCAATTTTTACGAAAGCCTGCTTTCATTCAGAACTACAAAGGATACAAAATATTGGGGTATGGGATCAAGTTCTACCTTTCTCTGACCCAGTACTCATTATGATATCTCCAGGTTCCTGCCCTGCAAACGAAGGTGTTAAATTCTTTCAGCGACTGTCGGAGCTCGCCCAGGAAGCATTGAACTTCAGATTCAGAAGGGTTGGAAGATGCTGCAGAAAAGAAGTGTACAAATAACTTGAGAGTACGAAGATTTGGGAAAACTCTCGACCAGTGCATCACAATATCCTGTGTCAGGCAGCCCAGAATGAGGAAACAAGGAACTTAATAGATTCCAGGAAACTCACGAGTGACTCTTTCTTTAGATCGTTCAAATGGAATCTGAGTTTCCACGTTCTTGGAGAAGAAAGCATTGATGCCTTGTTTCTGAGATTGTAGAAATGATCCTGAATTGGTTCGTCGTCGTCCTCCGGTGTGGTGATGGTCAAGCAATCTCCTGCCATGTCCCGATTGGTGATGGTGTTAAACGAGATGCGAAGTCCACTTCAGGTGTCACCCAGTCTTCTCTCTTCCCAGTATCTCATTGGATAAATTGACACATTTTTAAGGTTTGGACATGACATGATTGAGACCCATGGAAGAAAGTGATCAGTGAAAGTCAGAGCACGCAGCTGAGGTAGCTCAACAGCACGACTCGATGACCTGGAAGACCTGGGTGGTTTTTGCTCTAAGGAATTCACATATCGGCTGAACAGTGCCAGGGCATACAGGTTAGAGTGAAGGCAGAAGAACTGGGATGGAATTTGGGGGACAATGGTGCTCGAGAGTCGAAGACTCTGAAGTGCCAGAAAATTAACATGTGAGAGAATCGCGCTGCTTCTGTTTCTCTGTACTGACAGACAGGTCAGGCCAAACTCCTCAATGCAGGGCCTCTCCAGAAGGAGAAAAGCAACTTTTGCCAATGATCGCATCTGGAAAACCTCTTCCGTTAAAGTGACACATTCAACTTTCGACATCAGGACTCTGATGTTGTTATTGTATGAAGTCCTTCCCGAGTGCTCCCTCTCTGGTCACGAGACCCGCCGAGCAGCGAATGTAGAGAACCGATTAAGTTCCACTTCAACGGACTTGCATTGTATAGACAATGAGGCGAGGAATGAACACAAGGCAAATGCAGCTCATGGTGCAGTGAGGATGGCGAATTTGTTGTCGTAAAGCTGAATGGATATGGAAACAATGGATACTCTGAGGCTGAAGTCTCATACAGCATTCTCGTATTGCATCAAGAAGAAAAAGTCGCACTTCAACGCAACTTTTCCCTCAAGATGCAAGGAGAAAAGCAGAAGGAAAACCATCGGCGGTACGTCTCTGCAAAGCCGTAGCTCCTGAGAGCCCAACACTGATGCCAGGATTCCAAGGTGATGACAGTAGATGGATAAAGCAAGGAGGCGGATACAGGTGCATACACCTGCCATTGTAACAAGACATTCGTCCGAGAGCTCTTCCAATATGGCGAGGATGATCTCATTGGGAGTGTCAAGGATTGAGGGTCTTCTTCTGACATTTCCCAACTTGCGCCGTTTCGAGATTCGTACTTCTGCAGCATAGGGCGGCTCCTATGCTTGGAATCAGCCTAGTTTCATTGCAACTTTGAACTAATTTACCTCAGTGGCTCTGTCTCGTTTCATGCTCACCCTTCCAGAGTGCGAGATGGGCCAGTATGCGGTTATTGGCTAACATTTTAAAGGTGAGAGGGGTCCGACTACAGGCGTGGGCAAAGCTTACTAGCAAGGAGGGTGCAACAAGGTAGGCTGCATGCGTGAATGTGGACATTATTCTGATTCTGACACGTTCATTTAGCAAGTTCAAGTTTGTTCAGTTTGGCACTGGGATCTGTTGGAAGATGGTGTGAGGTTACTGCCTTAAATATACTTGGAACAGGTTCATTGACAATTGGCCTTCGTTCCAGCTTTCTCCTCTGTGCAATATTATTATAATCATGCTTCAATGTCCTCTTGGGACTGCTCCCCACGAGCTGCCTCCATTCTGCTCTGTCTCCCCTTGGCGCAATACCTCGCATCTATTTTGTTCATAGTGTTGCTATGGTAAATATCAATTTTCATCATCAGCAATATTGGCTTTGCATTGTATTCCGCCATAGATTTTGTGGTCTCGACGAGTCTGAGGCGTCTCGAAACTATCATAACAAAAAGAGTGGAAGAAATATCTAAACTATCTCATAATGCTTCATCTCTATATATGACCTAGCGCTGATGAACCTGGCCGTAGAATCACTCAATTCTCCATGTAGACACTTTGAAGATGTGGTGGCTGTGTTGAACAATACGAGAGACTTTGTGATCGGCACAACACCCTCATGCTACTCGTTCTGGATCTGCCTCTGCCATGACTGTGCTTTTGTGCTCCATCTCCCTGCCTTTCTTCCTTTTCACTTTTTCCACGCGCTGGATCTCCGTACTCGCACGGTACCCACTCAGTCTTTTTTTCAACAATTAGGTCTTGAGATGCATCACAGCTGATCCCCATTGGAGACTACTCCGGCGCAGAGAACATTGTTTTTGTCTTGTGTTGCTACCATGTATATATGTTATCGCTGAAGGTATATTCTTTTACCGGACTTTTTGTTCCATGCCATATAAATACTATCCAGTAGCGCCTCTTCTCTCAATCACAGTTCAATATTCAAGCCACAGCAAACTTCAATGACATGTCTTACAAAGGAATCCCATCAGTACGTTGTGCCAATATCTGTTCCACATGAATCTCATAACTATCCATGCTGTAGTTCGGGTTGAAATTTACCTTGCTTGGCCACACAAAGCCCATCAACAGTCTCGTGGTTAGCGCAGATGGATCTCTGCTTCTCAGTGGAGGTCATAATATTCTTCTGCCTCAGAATTGAAATGACATTAATTCTAATATTCCAGCGAATGATGCAACTATTATAATATGGTCACTCGATAGTGGAGAGGTTTTCCAGAAGGTTTCCGCCCCCTTTTATGGCCCGATCAGTGCAGTCATCTGGACTCCAATGCACGATGACTCGCCAACTGGCAACTTAGCTTTTGGCTGCGCCGATGGCTCTGTTTCCATTTATCAGCAAGGTCATGGAGGCGGAGTGCGTATCTTTTACTTTGGAATATTCATCAAAATTCCTCATGATTATCGAGCATAGCAAAACTTCAATTTTGCCTCTCTCACTGCTGCTCACAGTGGCCCGATTGAAAACCTCGCGTTTGATCCTTACCTTTGAAGGCTCGCTAGTATTGGAGCGAGTTGTCTTAAAATTTGGGACATGGATATGAATGGTAAGCTCTTTTGACTCTCTCGATTGTCAGTCACTAAGAATATCTCTTTATAGGTCAGATTTCACTGCTCTGAAGCACTCTCCCGAGGCCCTATATTCTCTGAAGTGTTGCGTTCTTCGATCACGGAAAAAGCATCTTGATATGCTATTTAGAGTCACACGAGACGTAGGACTCCTTTACTTCTCTTCTACATTACGCTCATGACTGCTTCTTCAGTGTTGCCTATGAGATTGACCTTTGGTCAATGAAGTGGTCCCATCAACTTCCGACATGAATATCTGTCTGTTTGGCATCTAATCTTTTCTTATCTCATATGTCCTTTCAGCGGAAGCGCAGCCTTGTCTGTTGATGAGCGCATACTCATCGTGTCCAACCTGAAGGATGGGATTGATTCCTACTCTCTTCCTCCTTGACAACCTTTGAGATCATTCTGCCACTCAGTCACATGCAATGTCCCCCTCTCAGTGTGCTCGACTTTAGATGGTGTGCTGACTCTGGCTGGAAGTGATGATGGTTCCCCCCGTGTTTTTGACCGAAGGCTTGGGACACTGTCTCAGACATTGCCGCACAGCGAAGGTTAGCCCTTGTTCTCCTTTTCATACATTACAGAGGCTGATTATTAATAGTGGGGAGTCTGGTTCAGGCCATGACAGTAAGGTCCAAGTCTCTCTCTGATATCCCAGACTCAATTTTCCTTGTAGGCATATTCACAAAATGGGACTTGTTTACTCATTACAGGGTCTTCAGACAATCGTTCGAACATTGAAATTAAAGTGTGGGCTGAGTCAAAGGTAGGTCTTTTCATACCTTAACCCGGAAAGCTCATACAATGACTTGTTAGGTTGACTCCCAACCAAACGAAGCTATCCAGGAGCACACAAAACATTCGTTATCATTTTCTGTTTGGCAGGTTATGGTTTTACTCTTCGCATCGTTGATAATGCAGCTACTTGCTTCGTGGGTTTCGATGCGAGATGATGTGATCGCCAATCTCTGGAAGGCTGTAGCTCCCCACGTTCTTCTCAACCAGTGAATGATGAGCCTGCTCATGGCCCGCTCATGGGCCCGCTCATGGGCCATGTGTGCCCTGCTCAATATGTATGCCACCAATATTCTGAACATTTTTCCAGATATGAACAGTCTTTATATCCTTTTACATTTTCTACATATATCGAACCCTATGCTTTGGACACATGTCCAGACTATTGTTGCCTGCAACATCCTAAATACGTACCCAGATATGCGACCTGACAATATCCAGACTTTCTCGCCACATGTCATTACCCGATATATTCTTCCTCATATTTTCCAAATATGGAGAAGTACTTTGTACCTTTCTATGCATGGAGATATCCTCTGAATATTTGTCGTGACCATACCCAGAACACTCGACGATCTATATTTGGTTGATACATACTGTACCAAATACCTCAAATATAACAATAAACATGCGAAACCCTAATATGGGACTTTCGTTATTCTCAATTTCAAATCAATATGTCATCGATATGTTGGGGCCAAATAGTGCTCCTTGCCAGAGGTGATATGAGTTTTAATGCTCATTTACTGCTGTACAAACCATGGCTCCTGCAGGATTTTAGATATTTAAGGATTCCTGAATTGCACAATCTCAAAATTTAGTGATTTCAGCAACCTAATTGAGTTCAAATTGGACAAATCAAAGGCTAGAGAAGTCTCCTTCCATTCTCACACTCACTGTGCCATGCAATCCGCTTTCTGCAGGTCTGCTGGACCATTCAGAGCTCCTCTGGCAGGCTCCAGCATACCATCTCTTTCAGTGACGTGTCGGCATTCGGTCAACTCCAAATTTCATTCTTCGACTCCCTGCCAATCTTGCTGCCACAATCGTTGCAAATGATGAGATAGGCAAACATTTTGAAGTCTTTGGTAGGCATAAAGTACCTCAGTTTTTCAATATAGCTCAAAGGTATGTTGCACTCATGCTGGATCCGCTTCTGTGCTTTTACAGATTAAATCACTCCAAAGCATATAAAACCAAAAGCGGACATTGAAATCAATACTCACATTATGTAATACTATTGCTTTGCTGGCAGTGGTAAGGGCATAGACAAGACATACTCAGAGTCATCATGCAGGCACGGTGCAGAGGTAGCTTTACAATAGCAGGGTGCATGGAGGTGCTCACTGGCATCTGTAACACCTCACAATAGTTTTGAGTTGAAAAAATTGCCTCAGATCCCAATCTGATTCCCAAAGGGACAAGGCCACAATCTTATCTCATTCATGGCAAGGCTGGATAATGCTGGGGAGCCTGTTGGAACAGGGGTACATGATTTTGGAGATAGCAGAACCTTTACAGATACATAATATGCAGTACAACAGGCATTTGGAGGCATATATAACAGTGAAAAATCGAACTGGAAAAGACAAAAAAAAGTTGGCAGTGGAATTTCAAAATTAGACCTCGGACTCTGTGGCTACTGTAGGCAATCCCTATCAATAGCCACCAATCAGATGCTTTCTGCTAAGTATCAAAATGTACTCGTACTTCATTCCTAGCTCATCAATGCAGCCTTTGTGTGATCATGGCATGGTCACCAGACCTTCAAAGTGCCCGAAGCATACTAAAATACCAATGACTCATGAATCTGTCTTTCCAGGTCTCTCTCCCTGCAAACACAGTATCTCTCTCCATCAGTTCTGTCAGGTATGATGAATCAGTATTATCTGAATTTTCTTACAAGTAAAGTACTTCCATGCAGGACTTTGCTACAATGTCGACCTCTGAACAGTATCTTTGCGCCTCCTGTGAATTAGAAACACTGGTGAAACTGCGATGTTCAGGCTGTTCTGATCCTCATGCTTGGTACTGCTCCAGAACCTGCCAAATGTCTCACTGAAAAAACCACATTTTCAATTGCAACCCTGTCAACCCATCAAAACTGTCTACTACCTATACCAGGCTTGTCATCGTGATCTCGTACCAGATCACCCACAGACTTGCAAAGATTATGGGTTTCAAAGAGGCAGCACTACTGAAGCTAAATTGAAGCTGCTTGGGTTGTATGCAGGCTTGCTCTTGATTATGGGCATTGACCCCAAAGTTCTTCACAAGTGGAGAGTCGATGGAAAACTGATCCAGGAAATCCAAGTGTCATATGAAAAATTACCACCCACATTGAGGGGTGGCTATTATTTATGGTTTCTCCAGAATGAATGGATATTGGATGACTCACTCTCCATTCCTGATCCCAATAGCAATCTCATGGAAGCTATGATATGTGCATGGGTATTTGCTGGTAGTTCTGCAACTGATACCGACTCACAAATTTGAGTGAAGATTTCAATTTTGCCAAAGACCACACAGATATGCCATTACTTCTATATCATCCTCTTCTGTGGCAATCACCCTTCTCCTTCAAGTACACCAGACATGTGGATCTCATTTGGATTTTGTGCCTGCTGTTTCCCAGTTGAAGAGATGAGGCTGAGTGGACATTATCACGAGCTGATAGACTTATGCACTTTCAAGGAATTCATCACTGAACTCCTCGCATTCATGCATTCAAAAATTCACTATCTCTACCCTTTTGTGGATGTCAAAAGTTTGGAGGATGTCATGTCCAGATCTGGGCCAGCATATTCAGTCTGGGATCTGAAGGAATTTGTGATGGCGAACTCTTACGGGAAGGCAAATGAAGAAGAATATCTGTTAACTTGGGCTGTCCAAGTTGACTACAGATTCATGAACTGCAAGAGGGCTGGAGAATTCACTTTATAAGCAGATTTTGGATATGGGGAATATTCATGTAGTTGACCTTCATCAGGCTGCTATTCAAGATAAACTATTCGAGTTTGTCGGAGGACTGGTCCATCTGAAGAAAAAGGAGAAGAAGAAGAAATTCCAGCATCTTCTAAAGAACCCAATTTTTCTTCCAGATCTGTAGTCCATTTCCATACATCTGCTGTCTATGAACATTGTATATGTACTGTAAGCCTTTTCCCTTCTCTGTATTGCACTCTCTTTTTTAACAATTATTATCTTCACAGACATTTTTTTTGTACTTATAATATGGTTTGTGATGTTATGTTTGAGCTGAGTCTCCCTGGCATTGAAGCTACTCTCTAGTCAAGATCCAGTTTCCAAAGAACAATGATGGATTACTACGCCAGCCCACTTCTTGTTTGTTGTCATAGAAGTCAACAGTGCTTGGTGCTATTGACTGAAATATCTTAGGACAGGCCCTCTCAGGCAGAGGATCTGCATACTATCCTGTGGCAATGCAGGAGCGAAAGGCAGAAAATGTGTCTGGTAAAATTGAAATGGATAGTGTAATCATTTGTGGCGATCATCAGAAGAATCTTCCTTCATCAAATGAGCTAATCAACCTAGACTGGTAACCTGTCTGTCTATGAGAAAGGCAAGCTTGTCGTATTTGCCATTACATGTTCTAATAGACAGACAAGGTTACCAGTCTATAACTAACCATCTTCCCTCTGTTTTCATCTTCGGTATTTCACTTATGACTACTGGCCATAAAAAGACCAATGATTTTCATTTCTCTATGGCAATATTTAGTGTTCAAGTCCTATCTGCAAGTTATTGATAAGGTTTCCCTCTGCCTGCAGTCGTGGATATCTTGCTGACCCCTGCTCTTCCTAGTCTATGCTTCTGTAACTCTAGGAGTTACTAGGAGTTGATTACCAATGCCACGACTCTGATACATATCTCTGGGTCTATAAATCTGGTCAGAGGATCAACATTCTAGTAGGTGATTCATGACAGCTCACATCTACAGGCTCACTCGATCTCATGGACCTGCTAGACACTATAGATCCAACTCTACCAATATGTCCCATGATCTAAAGGACTTTATTGCAGTCAAGATAGCCATGCTGCCAAGTGCCTGCAAGATTTGTAATGGAACAGGTTAGGCAGTTCTGCCACAATACTCATAGTAGGAACCTTAAGCTTTATATTTGACTTGCTGCCACTTTATTGCCTTGGGTGTTTGCACCTTTAAAATGACAGTGACTACTAATACTCAAGTACGAGTACTCAGCTACTGTATAGCCTGCAAACTAGGATGATATTTATTCAATTTTCAACACTGTTGAGTCATTGACTTGATTATTTTGTGTAAGTATATGAGTACTTAAAATATTCTCTGATGTTTTTGAGTAATAAAATTGGTCGTAAAATTGGTTGAAAGGAATCAGAACTTGCACTGTTTGATTCTTCAAATGTCGACAGTCACAATTGTCCAGAATACAGTACTCAGTATATGTACATGAGGACAATGACCAGGATGGAGTTGTTTACCTTTCACCAAAAATCTTATTCTAAATTTGATAGTTCTGCCATGTGATGAGTTCAGCATTGTTGGCGATGCCCTAACAGATCAATCACAACACAGAGAATTCAAGTTGTTGGGGGTCAACAAGTCAAACTTTCACAGATGAGTCCTTAACATATAGAAATACAGGCCAAAACAGGTGTGGAAGAAAGAGAAAATGAAATCCTAAACCTAACTGCTGAGGCAGCAGGCAAGTCTATGATGGGAGACTATGTCCATGAGTAATAGCGGGCTAGCGGTTGACGTCCAGGGAGCACAGGTGAGGGAATTCAAACATTGCAAATGGGTATGGTGCCCAAAAGAGTGTTGTTGTGGATTGGCAGCACTATTATGGTGAGTGCAATACCCCAGCAGATAAATGTGCTGGTAATAGTCACGGGCCATTTCTAAAGTTCGTTGGGTAGAAGTAGGCAAGATGGGTAAAGCAACATGACAGGAAGTTGAGAATGTTGGAGGGTTACAAAGGGGGTGAAGATAGGTCAAAAATGTACAAATATTCAACAAGAGTTCTTTTCAAAAAGTGACTAGTGTTTTGTTTGCCTTTTCTCCTTGATGTTTGCCCCAGATAATGTCAAACTGATTAGACTGAGAGAATAGGTGGCAGACATCCACCAAACATGTCTACTTTCACCATAGTGGTTGACTTTCTTTGGTCTTTTAGACTTTTTCTCATGATCTAATGTGAATTGTATTCAACAAATCAGATATTACATACAAAATGGGAAATGTTTACATCTGTCTTCTAGAATAAGAATTGCCAGCAAATATTTGTACATTTTTGACCCATTTTCACCGCCTTTTGGACCCTCCAACACTCCCGATTTCCTGTTGTGCAAGGGTGAGAAAGCAGGTTTGTTGCTGGTGTGTGTGGCAGATACTAATACTGATACTAAGCAGAGTATGAAATTATTACATAATTTATTTTTTAGTGCACAGACTATACCTCACATGCCATGTCCGCTGAATCTCGCATTCTTTAGTTTCCAGACAAAGCTCAAATGTGTTTTGGGTGCTGCACATGGTCAGTCAATACCATGAGATATATTTTATGCTCTTTATCTGCTTCAATGGCAAGGAA
>JABCKG010000134.1:0-21614 GCA_018851835.1 Hypsizygus ulmarius | reverse complement strand
ACATATATTGCCATAAATACAATACACTTTCATCCGCGGGGAGATGTTGTCCAAGCGATCATGAAAAACATGTCCTAATAACTTCGCATTCTTTTGGGGGTGGTACGAGAATTCGATTCCCCACGAGCAGAGAATTCGATGCCATGGAAAACACACCAAGGCAGTCTCGGCAAAGTGTGGTGGCTCATGTCCTTCGAATTGCGTCGACTCGTCCTTCTAGAATGCGCGTCGTAGCGAAATGTGCGATCTATGATCTTCGTCGGCTGTACCAAGGTCCCAGAACAGGTCTCTTCCAATTACAGTATGGATGTATCTGCCCACGGAGACGTTTAGAATGTTTTGAGGAGATGTTAAACGAAGGCCATCGATCATCCATACAAGGCTCAAGTGAAGTGGTGACTGATCTTTTAGAGCGGATCGTCGAAGCCGAACCAGACCCTTGAACATCCAGAGTAGTTTGTACTGGTCGGTCTTTGGACCAAGTTTCTGTACAACCGTCGTTAGCTGTACGAATCAGTCATGAAGAGGTCTTGCGTACGTCAGTGATTAGGTTGAACAGCAGGCGTGTATTATAAGGGACAATGTGAGATGCACCACCCTGCGAACGTATATATCTCGACGCGTCTATACATGTGGTTTCACGCACCAGAGTGTCACTACTGGGTGATCGCTGGTGACACGATTGAAGATCTTCTCAACATGCCGCATTCTCGGGATTTTGCACAAAGCAGGGGGGCCTAAGGTAGAGTGGAGCTGCGACCGAATCCCTGGGGTATTCGACATTCAGAGCGATCTGCGCTGCCCAAATAAGAGATCAATATATTTTTAGCAAAACAACATGGCATTCTTGCCACCGTATGGAGCATTGTCTTCGTCCTATTCGTATACAACCACGGGGAAGAGAAAGGAGGCAGAAACCATGGATAAGCAGCAATTCGGGATGATTATTTCAGGCTCTCGATCAAGCCCCGTTGAGTGAGACCCGGATTGAAACCAAGCTTCCGTTGATCATCGTTGGTGTTTTTGTCGACTTCTTCTGAATAGCACCATCTTCCCGCCGTGACCGTACAACCCACTAAGACAATCCATCAGAGGAGTTATTGTATTGCAAGACGTGTAGCTCACACACCTCGTCCGTGTCCACCAACTTGATCGGTTGAGCACTCGGTAGTTCCACATCGCCGTTAAAGGTCACCGCACGTGAACCTAATCTACATGCTGTGGGTGTCGTGTCCAATAGCTTGTTCACCACGTTCCAGGGATCAAGACTCAACTGTATAGACCGCTAGACGATGCTAACACCTGCGTAAGGATATGATCGAGAACTTTGATTCATCTATCAAATAAAAGATCTGCGCTGTCCATAAACCATTCAGTATCATAGTCCGAAGTAATTCAACGTGCTTACCACCGAAAATAAATAATAGACGGATGCAGGTTCGGGAACTCGTGTAAGTCGGCAGAACGAATGCGCGTCAATTCCACGTCAGTGGGGTCGTGCTTGAATGGGTGGAACACGAGCCAGCCCGAAAATTCGACAACTGAAACGAAGCCAAAACCCGCGAGAGAAAGAACTCTTCCATCGTATAGCTTCTCCTTCCAACACGCCATAGATCCGAATATCAGCGTTTCTGGTAGATCGGCGACATAGCTAGATGTTCTTATATTCGGAATCAGTACCGAATACCATCGACACGGAGAGATGAGGGGATTGCGATATATTGGCATCGAGGATTCATGGAATGGTCGAACACAAAGCAGTAATCCCAAATATCCCTCCAGTCCTCGTGGAAACAATGGAAGCGAGAGTGCCGTAGCACACATATGCCCGATAACATTCAACATCCCATACCCGAAGTCAAAGGGTAGCAGCGCCGTATGTCAAAAGTGGAGCTCGTCGCCGTGGGTACCTTAGGATATGTGTGTACACATTGTGTGATTGCGTGCTTCAAAATAGCATTAATTTCCTGGGTAGGGCATGGCATTTACGTACGGTCCTATGAGTCTGACGACATGGGCGTCGATAGCACTGACATTACGCGTCTCGCAAATATGCCACTCTCCGGCTGTCGGTTAAGAATGATATGAGACTTCAGCGACAGGGTATTCGAGGAGAGGATGATCATCGGCACTTGATCACTTTCCTAGCGCCAGGTATCACACGGACTCGCACGGGCCATGGAAGCACCTCATCGCTCACGCACATGCATAGGTGTCGAGGTTCAAGATAAAATCCATACAAGATCTCATGGGAGAACCGTTCCCGATTCTGCAGTCCGCCCGTTTTTCCAGCGGAACACGAATGACTATGGAATGGGTGCGATCGCTTTCGAATGAGAAGTGAACTCACATCCCATGCCTGTAGAACATCAGTTCGTACCCGCGAAGCGTCGACAGAACTCACTGATCGATGCCTCTCAAAACCATGCATCCGTTCGAAGTTCTGGCACCGAATACCCATACATTCGGGATCAGCAAACATTGGGGATGGGGAAAAAGTGCAAACTCCGCTCTGGTTTCGTATTCTTGACAGAAACAATGAGATCTTGTATGCATTTTCCCAGTAAGTGCAGAACTGCCATATCCGTCATGGCGTAAACAAACCCACTGGACACCATCATCAGATTGCGATATAACAGGAAAAAGAACAACACACCAACACAGACACGGGGACCTGGTCGACTGTCCGGCATGCTGTGTGGACGCCTAACGGAGGGAATGGCGGTTCTAAGCGCCGTCTCCGAGAGATCGGACCACACTTGTTCAGTGAGGTTGACCTGGATGAACCTGGCGCTGGGCAGGCTGGGTCTGGAGGTCAGCAAGTCATAACGGCGGTCGTGGATATGCGCAGCCTACAAGCGGGGCCTGGATTTGGTTTGACGGACGCCTGATTCTGATGTGCCGCATCGTGCAAGCGCGTGAACGAGTCGGGAAGTTGGGAGCCAGATGAGGGGCTCGGCGTTCGGCTGAGCGATCAGGTGTATTAGTGGTTCGCATTGGAGCGAACTCAGAAAAAACAAATGCAAGATGCTGGGGTCGCATAGGTGCTAGACCTTGGTTCGAACGTATCATCACACGTTGGAGTATATTTGCAGCTCCACCTTTTACTGAGGATATTCCGCAGGGAGGTCCACTTTCCCATCCGCCGAAAATCGCAGTAGAATGAGTTGCAAATACAATCTGCTTGCATTCAGCGGAGGGCCTACAGTCTACAAACCCTGCATCATGATCTGCCATAGACCACCTTACGTACGACCCACCAGACGGATGCGATCGAAAACTGATGCCCAGCCTTTACTGTGATAGCGCAGCCAATCGCACTTGGCGTATTTGCGCATGGAGGAGGCAACGGTGCAGGTGACAAGGAAATCGTAGCCCACTCGCCGAGTCGAGTATCACAACTTCAAAAGGAGCGGGAGCACCGTGTGACGTGACGAAGTTGGAGGTGAAGAGGCGAGTGCAGGTCACGAATAAGTATCACGAGTCCACCAGGCGGATGTATTTTGATTCTTCGGGTCTGTACACAGTCAGATGGTGAGGTGAAGGGTCCAACCTGTTAACACGAGAATTAAAGTTGAATGTGACTGAATGCATGAACTGGTTGAATGGTAGTACGTTCAGGAACCAACTTCAACCGCGAACAACGGGAACGAACCTTTGAGGACGACAGGTGAAATACAGCAGCCAACTGAGAAGTACCTCCATCCGCTTTTTGTCCTTAACCGTCAGAGTAAGTTCGACCGCTAAAAGAGCCGGCGAAATCAATCCCATCTCTGGGTGGACTTTGAAACGAGTTAATCTTACTGCCAACAACGAGGGCATCAGGTGCATGTGTGCACTCACCTTCGGAAGAATACTGCTCGAAATGACCAACGAACTTTTTTTGTCTCCAAATGCAGACAGCAACGTCGAAAAGAAAATGATCAAGACACCGAAATAAACTACAGTATCTCCGCAAGGCCTTTTCCAGCTCTCTAAATGAAATGATCGAAAGTCAATCTAAAAATTGTCAAGACACCGCGATGTGCAAGAAGAACAACTTGTTTATGGTGTATATCAATACATTTGTTGTCAGGATTGTTGATTGCCTGACGACTGTGTAGCTGGGGATATTAAGACCTAGTCTATGTGTTTTCGGGCCCATCTGATCGCTGGAGATGGAGTCAATGAACAAGTACATCCAGGCCGGACGCATACCTACATACAACCTGACAGGTGCCATTCGGCAGCACCTTGGGCACCGTACCCAGGCCTGCCATGTCAATGGTGTAGATCCCTATGTAATAAATGACTACAGAAACTTATCAGTGCCGAAATGTCGCTGGAAATGTGATGTACTTACTTGACAAATGGAGCAGCACCTTGTGGGTCGCTGTCTTTGACTGTCGGAAGCCTACGGCACTAAACTTCAGGAGACATATCAGATATGGATGGCGAGTAGTAGTCCTCAAGACGTCCAAATCTTGATATACAAAGGCCGCCTTGTCTAGGAACAGACCCAAAATCTAGAAGCCAACGAAAAAAGTATAATGAGATTCATTTTACGCGTTACAAGCCACAAAGCCAATACCATGCGGCATCCGGGATAACCGTCCCTAAACAGCCTCCGGATCTTCATCATCCTTTCCCCCACCCGAATTCGAATCCAACACCTCTCACCAAACACACCCCAGATCTCACAGCCAAGCCCCCCACAAATATTTGACGTCACGCCACGCACGAACTGGGGACGCGGTTGATGCGCACGAGTACCGTTCGTTTCAACCAAAAGATCCAAGCTCCCACTCCACTCTGCAGCTCCACAGCCACGACCAAAGCTTCCCGCCAACACGTAAACGACACCATCCACGTCGACGCGATCCTAAACGCGGAAACAGATATGATGTCCCATTGCGGCGGCTGAGTTCAGCGTTTGACCCACCTGCGTCGAGGAAAACTGCGAGCCTCGGAACACAAAGCCGACTTGGATTCTGCGGCCGTGTCGAGCCATGCCGATTCTGACCGACGGTTGTGTTGACTGGGAAGCCATACAGTGCGGGCGTTAAGGATGGCTTCGGCAATCTATCTATCGGTGCATGGTTAAGGTGGAGCATCACGCTGATTGAGGTTTCGTTTCAGAAGAGCTCCAAATTCGATTTTGAATCTTAAACACGTACTTATTGACTGAAATTGGATGATCGGCGCTGGCTCATTCACATCTCAGCCAAAAATAATAACCTCACAGACAAGTAGGCGTCCGTTCATGTCCGATTCCGCGAGGAGGGAAAGAACGATCGTTTCGCACCAGGTCTCCCTGATTGGCCTATCAACTTGATACCCTGATCTATTCAAAAATCCTCCGACTCGGAGGTGGTGCAGTATCCATCGTGTGAGGCCAAACGAAGCAATAGAAGTGAAGACCGCATGCCTCTGGTTTCAATATTGGGATCAGGACCTGTCGGTCTTGCGCATGAATCACAACACGTACCAAGTCGTCGGAAATCCACAAGTTTTCTATTCCTGATGTGTCGATTAAGCCTCAAGAAGTGCTTCCTGGTCGTTCTATTGTTGAAAAGTCCAGTCAGAATTGGATAACGCGTCACCTCTCAAATACTTAGACCTCACCTGGCCCAAGTGACTCAAACTTTGAATGCATGCTCTGTAACTCACGTTTTCAATCACCCCGAGCTGAACATGCCCTGCGCGCACTCTTAACCTAAA
This sequence comes from Hypsizygus ulmarius, assembly GCA_018851835.1. Lineage (NCBI taxonomy): Eukaryota > Fungi > Basidiomycota > Agaricomycetes > Agaricales > Lyophyllaceae > Hypsizygus > Hypsizygus ulmarius. The sequence continues at coordinate 15,914 of JABCKG010000134.1, read as the reverse complement.
GCTTAGACTTGGACATCCAAAAAAAAATCGTTCTGGGGGGGGAAAGGTCCCCTCACTCACTCAAGACTCAAACCCAGAGTCCTGTTTACTGGAGCAGAAAGGCCAGTAAGTCCAAATATCAACCATTCATCTTCTAAAAACTCATGACAAGAGCCCAATCAGACAAAATTCCTCCATCTGTGGAGTTCGATATATACTCACCTGGAATGATCGTTGACGTGTCTTTCTTGAACCCATTACCCTGCGGCGACACGCTCTGGTCGACTCACGCACTCCTTCCAGCATTGACACGCGTCGGTTTTCATAGGGATGAGTGATGCCTCCTGAAATGTGCACCTTTAAGTACACGCATATTCGAATGTCCTTGTAGAGAGGATCTCGCAAGGGGCTGTCTATGGAGGTCTATAACCGTGTGATTCTCGATGGATTTCCAGCAAGTTTGATCTGAGGCCTGAGCAAGGAATGGAATTTGGCAACTTGGGATGAGAGAACTCAAAAGATCGGTGACTAGTGTGACTTGTTACATATAAATCTTGAACACCGGTGCGCACCGTCGACTCTCGAGGTCTTCAAGCGTTCGACCCTCGTGTTAACGTTCTAGTAATAGCAGTGATGGCATTTCAATTCTTAGTCCTTTATAACATTGATCCAAGTTCCAGATCCAATTTTTAGGGCACATATCGAACATAAACTGATACGTGCATGTATTCCAGTCCGGATACTATATACAATGTATGTAGCAGTAGAGGTAGCGGGTATATCGGGTATAGCGAAATAAGTAGGCGTTGACCAAAAACACAATTCAATCCTATCCAACCAGTCTAATCCTATCCGACACAGTCCTATCCAATCCAAACATCCAGCGAAAAGACAAAAGAAATCGCACCCCCCACCCAAACCGCGAACCCAAACCCCCCTCCTTAATCCTCCCTCCTCGCCAAACAAAAAGCCCCCTCCCAAGCCGGCACCCCCTCCGCCACTCCCCCCACCCTCCAGCTCCCCACAAAATTATCCCCACCCACAAGATACCCATAAAACAACAACCCCTCCGGCCCAACCTGCTGCTCAATATGCACATTGTTATAAGCATACCCTGGCTGGTTGAAGTGCGCTTGGGGGTTGGGGTGCGGGGAACGAAGGATCGCGATGAGGCCGTCGTAGGGACGGATACGCCCGTGGAATATGTAGGGGTTGAATGCGTGTGAGTGCGTTGGGTCTGTTTCCCCGATTAACACAATCTCCCGTATCCCATCACACCTCTCCTCTCCCCCTTCTTTCCCGTCCCCACCACCACCATCACCTCCACTCAAAGGCGGAACCCGCTTCCACACATCATGCGCCCTCCCTGCCCCATCCCGAATCACCCCATCCTCACCAATCTGCATCTCCGTCTCTCCGCGCTCATCCCACTCGTCCAGGTCCACATCCTCTTCGTACTCGTCGTCGTCTGCATCTGTACCATCGTTGCTTGAACCACCACCATCATTTGAATTGCCACTCCCACTCGATCCGCTTCCACTGCTCCTTGAACCACCTCGTGACGAGGACGAGGATGAGGACGGTGACAAGGATGGATACCCAGAAGAGGACGGGGACGCCGCTGAACCCGAGCGAGAAGCCATGCCCAGCCCAACGCCCGCAAACATCCTGTCCCTCTCCTCCTTCCTTTCTCTCTCCCTCTCTTCCCGTTCCCTCTCCTCCCTCTCCTCACGAGCCCTAACCATCCCCAACCTCCTACGAAGCCTTCTCCTCGCCTTACACCGCAAACAGTATGCGTGGTCGTGTGGATATCCCTGGAACGCGTCATTCTCTCGCTCTTCCCCATCCCCAGGTTCATTGTCGTCCGAAGAGTCTTCCTTCTCGGCTTGCTGGGGACTATCATTCCCAATCCCCGTCCCCATCCCCATGCCCTGCCTCTCCCTTCTCCACCTAGTATAAACACCCTTCCCCACACCCACAACATTAACCTCGACCATCCCGTCCTCTCTTTCTCTAACATCCATATCCCTGGGAGTGCCCGCGAACCACGCATTGTTCATGCCTTCGCCTGTGGAGGAGGGCGGGATGGTCGCGAATGGTTTTTCTGAGTGGTGGCGGTGGTGGCGGTGGTGGTGATGATGGTGATGGTGAGAGTGGTGGGCGTGTGTGTGAAGGCGGTGAGAGTGGTGATGGGCGTGGTGGTGGTGGTGGGAACGACGATGGGTTTCGTTGTGGTGCGAAGGATGCGCAGAGGAGGAAGAAGAACCTGCAGAGGAGGAAGAACCACCCGCAGAGGAGGAAGAGGAAGTCCCCGTCCCCGCCGACGCAGAAAGACCCGCAAGAAGGCCATGCAGCTCATGCAGCCGCATGTACAACGGTCTCGTCATCGTACGCTCCGTGAAATCGGCGTCGTGAGCTGGGTGGAGCGCGGTGTTGAGGAGGGCGTGTATTGAGCCTTCCGAGGGGACCTAACGTTCAGATTGATCAGTATGGATTATGGCATTGGGTGAACAATGGAGAGAACGGGAAGAACGAAATACGAAATGAAACATGATAGAGGTTATGATGAGACAGGTAAATATGAGAATAACAACGAAATAACAACGACAATGAGAAACAAAATGAAATGAAGGATGAAAGAACAAAATGAGGAGATGAGGACAACGATGGGAACGATAATCGATACACCATATATACAGACAATAATATGACGACATAGCAAGGGAACTTGAGAACGAGAACGAACAAGAGAATGTAAAAGAAGAAAAAAGAAAAAGAAACAAAACAAAAGCACAGGGAACGAAACTTCCAAGCAGGAAAACGCGAAAACGCGAAAAATAGGCTTACCAGCATCACGCCTTGCCACAGCCCATCCATGGATCCGGGCTCGTATACACGGCCGATAGGGACGCGGGGCTGGCGCCGAGCAGGATTTCCGCAGAGACGCAGGCGCCACCAGTCTGCGTCCCATTTCACACTCTTCTGTTGGGTGAAGAGCGACTTTGCGTGCGGCGCCTTGCCTTTCCATCGGGGGTGCAAGACAGGTGCACGTGTGATCCCGTCCATATCCTCGTCCTCCTCGTCCTCATCATCCTCATCACCCTGAAACATCTCATCACCTCCACCCCACCTCCACCCTATGCGTCCCTTCCTCCCTGCCTTCCCCATCCACACCCCCTTCCCAAGCGGCAGTCTCGCTGTCCACCCCCAATTGAACTCCTCCACATCCTCCCCCGTCGGTCCAATCGCAAACCTCCCTTGGGCCCATGCGTCCCTCCTATCCTTCGCAAGATGCGGCGGCACCCCCAACGGTATCACCCCCGCGCGGGCGAAATACAAAAGACGCGCGGCGGGCGCGATAAGCGGCGTGGAGAGCACGGGGCATGTGCCAAAGTGGAACCGCGGGATGAGACGCGTGGGAGATGGGTACACGGGGTACGGGCCGTGTGCGGTGGGGATTGTGCTGGAGAGAGGCGCGAGGTGTTGGGGGTGGGTTGAAGAGGGGAAAGGGAGCGTGAAGTGCTGAGGTGGGATTTCTGCGGTTGGGTAGCGATAGGGCATTGTTACGATCGGCTGGAGGAGCTGCAGCATCTGTTGGCGTTCGACATGTGTTTCCTCATGCAGTCGTTCTACATGAAAAGTTAGATTAAGCTGGTTTAACGAATGAAATGAATGAACTGGACCCCACCCTCCGTAGTCAATAACCACATCAACCACAGCGCACACGCATTCTCCTCGTTCTCCAGCGGCCACCCCTCATTCGCATACGCCCCATCATACAGCCTCCTTCTCACAAACCTATCCACAAACCCATCCGCCCCCGCCCACTGCACAAGCTGCCTTGCATTCCTCCCCTCATCCTCCATCATCATCACTACCCCCACCATCATCGCCTCCCCCAGCGTCCCCACACCTCTGCCCATCCCCTCCCCATCCCTCTCCCCGACCTCGCCCCACACCTCACCCACACGCCCCACATACACATGCCCACGCCTGATTACCTGCAGCGCCGTGCAGCACCGCACCAGCTGGTCCACGTACTGTGCTGGCGTGGGCGTGAATGAGCGACGGAGGACGGCGGAGACGTCGAAGCGGTGCCGGAAGACACGCGCGTAGAGACCGGGGTTGGTCGAGGGGGAGAGGAAGTAGTATGTGTGTTTGCAGGTAAGGAGGAGCGGGAGGAGCAGCGACGGCGGGCCGAGTGGTTGGAGTGCAGCTAAGGCGAATGCGATGGTGTCGAGGATCTCGAGCGGGAGGGTTAGCAGACCCGGAGTCGGTGCTGGGTTTGACGCAGCGTCCATACTCATGTATGAAGTTGGAGTTGAAGCCATGTCATATAAAGTCGATGCCATATCGATATCGCGGGGTGACTCCGTGTCCGTGTCCGTATACTCGAGCATGTCCAAAGTTGGCCTTTACATACGAAATCCATCTGGTGCGAAGGCTGTATTAGTATATGTATCCCAAGTATCAACACCGCGGGAGATACCGATCCTTCTTGCAACCCAATTGCAAACTCCGTAATGAACGCGTCTTCTCGGGACGAAATAGAAAACAGAAAAAAGTTCAAACGGCGAAAGGTCGTGTAATTCCCGATCGATTATTCGTGCTGCCGTGTAAAACAGTAATCCCCGATCGATGTACGATTCTGTACCGATAACCGAGATCTGATCTTGGGCACGTTCTTTGTGATCGCCGTTCCCCTTACGTTAACGTTTTACGTGGGGTGGAAATTTCCTCAAGACCTTGATCTGACCTGCGTTAGCCTTGACCTGAGTGTTGAAGTACGAGCTCACCTGGCCAGAGCAGGGAGAATTGTCGAGGACGTCGTGGTCACAGTTCAAAGAGTATCGAAGGTAAATACATGTAAACAGTATCACTATATACCGCATTGCTTATCTCGAGAACGTCCCAATCTCCAACACTGAGTACTGAGTACTGAGTGTTAGCGTGTCCGAGGCTAATGTCCAGGCAGGACAACACTAAGTATACTCACACGCTTGGCTCTACTCCGTGTGACTTGACTGCTAGATGGTGAGATACTATCACTACAACTGCCCTATTCCGCAGAGTCTCTCACGCTCATTTTCTTCGAATTGCAGGGACTCGAGGTAGCTTTAATCCATATCATTTATACCCATCCCATTATATATCTACATCTTCATCTCCATCTCCATCGGCACACCGTATGCAGCATCAGCCGTTTATGCAAATGATCCCCGTCCCGAGTCTGATCGGCATCTGCACAAGTAGGCTTGATCGGGTCTACTCCACATGTACTCTACGGAAGCACTCCGTATGTCCATTTCCGTTTCCAATGTCCAGCCACGCATTAAGACATGTACGACACACCGAGCCAGAACTTACAAGCTCGACTTGGTTCGATGGAGGTAATAAGGTTAAGGAAGGACAGAACGCAGTGAAAATTTAAGGCATCCCATTACGCCCTACTCAATCCAAAGTCTGTTTTCTTTATATATAGATTATCTCGCAGGCTAAGTAGGGTGGGACGAACTTTTGGTAAAAAAAAAATAACCCAACTATTCCGCCTCTCTCCCAACTCGATACAAACTCCATTTCCGTTTCATAGCCCAGTCCACGCATTGCCGCGTATGCTATTGTGACATCGTCTACCTATGACCCTTATAATATCGCTCTCATGTCCATTCCACAGATTTCACGGGAGAAGGAAGCATCATACTTCATACATCACATGTCAGTCAACTGTAGTTATACGGCAGCGCATCCAATGATCCCCGTCCCGACGTTGATCAATGTCTGACTTCCACTTAGTACCCAGTTGATCATTGAGCTAAACTTTGATAAGCTGATAATATCTTAATCAGGAACGGAGTATCATATTTAGTGTACGGTATGTTGTAAGTTCGAAGTCAAAAACCTGCAGCCTAGGCCTCCTCAACTAATGAATGTTCAGAAGAACATTCCGAACTTCTCTAAATTTACTGATGGAATTGAAATGTGCGCCCTCACCTTCAACATGAATTGCGTTAGGTGATCACCTGAATTTCAGAATTTTACGGCGTGAGTGGTTTCGCCGCAGAACTCAATTGCAACGTGCGTCGAACTCTATTCTGATTTCACTTAATCGCCACCACGCACCTATTATGTGCTTTTCGAGCACTTTTCGCCGGTGAAAAAAATTCCCTCTCTGTATAAATTGAACTCGGCGAGCGTGCGGCCTCTACACACACACCCCACAGTCCCATGAGCCAGCATGGCGGTGGGAACGGTCCCGCGAGGTAGAACAGCAAGACACTAAACAGGCGCGCAGGTTATGGACCTCGTTCTGATTTTCTGGGTTTGATGTGGAACACCAAGTACTCGGAAATCCGCATGAGTTCTGAGCATGAGCAATTTTAGCATTAGTTGGGGTTTTAAATGTGCATCAAGTCGTGTGTTGCACAAACTAGGTTGGCGTTGACTACCCGCAATGATAGATGATCAGCGTCAATGTGCAGTGGAGTTTCATCATGCTTTGATGAGGCCCGAGATGGATATGTAGCGAGGGGCCAGCATCAATTTTAAGCTTTAAGCTTCAGCTTTCAAGCTTAAGGTTGTTCAAGCAACAGGCTACTGGACAGTGTTTCCTGATCAACAGTGCAAGCAAAGAAGAACGAGTCACCTAGCAGATAAAGATAACAGACAGTGAAACGGAATGACGTATGATGCGCGGAGGACGGGGTATGGAAGCCACAAGACTTCGATAACTGTGATGGATATCTCAGAACAATATCCAGGAAAGCCTGCAACTGGAGCGGTTCCTGCTGAACTCGAGATTTGTTTCACCGCCAACGCACCATCCCGCAAATTAGAGTCCTTCTTACCACCCGGTGATCCAAAAGTGGCAGCACATCGGGCACGCTTCCAGGGTCGCGCCCGACCATAAGGACGAAGGGTTCCCCGGTGAATTAAAAATATTCCAACGTCTCTGATGAGGTTGATCGGTCGGCGGAATTTGGTCAAACGGTCTGAGAGATGTGGTGGCCTCTAGGGACCAGTATCAGGGATGTGTAATGTGTGGTGCCTGGACGACTGTCAGGAAAACCGGGCTGGGGTATTAGAATATTTTGGGTTGGATTGACCGGGTGTACAGCGGGGTCCTAGACCCGAACATTGTGAGGCCACACGGAACATAATCTGGGATATCCGTTTGGTGCGAAAACTCGCGTTAGGTCAAGAAGGCAGGGTAAATTTTGTTCTGGGAAAAGCCGAAGAGTGAAGCTCCAATTTTCGGAAGGTTGACGGTGAAGGTGACGAGAGATGGGACATTTAACTCGGTGGCCTGCTTTCGCATGTCAGTTCTGTATCGGAAAGAAGATAGCCAGAACTGGAACAAGGGAAACAACGCATCAAAGATACGCAGAAAGCTTCCGTGTCTGGGTTCCTATTGTGAGGCCTTGAGCGATTAGTTCTACGTTAGGCAGGACAGTGAATTCCCCAGCGCCAAGTACTATGAAGCCCTGTATCAAACGAAGAGGGAGGGAACTCGAGGCGGCGGGATTGGCAAGTAAAATCTGCTGGAACAGTCCGGCCGCGAGGCATTGGAAATTCGCAACTTTGCGGGGAAGAGACGTGGGTGACGCCGTGGCGGCAAGACCGGAGTTTTCCCTCGTCTTCTTGTTGAGTTTTCTGATTTCCGTAATGTATTCTGTGACGTGAATCAGTAGTGGTGGCGTCCGCCGACGAGAGGCGATTGGTTTGAGAGAGAGAGAATGGTTCGATGTGGGAGAAACCGTAGGTTGCAACTCAGCGATACGGGAAAATTTATCATGAGGGACCTGTGCCACGCCACCACCACGACATTGCCTACATCACAGATCCCCGTCTTCCCTGGGCTCTAGCTCCTGCTTCATTTCCCGTCGTGCATGAGCGACGAGCTTGCACAGCGACCACCTGATTGGCCAAGAGCATGCAACGAGTTGTCGACTTTCGGAAGTACTGGACTTGTCAAATGTTCACGGGGGTGTATGGATGTCAGGCTGTACCGCCGTCCACATAAATCGTCCTGCTGTCCACGAGCCACGGCTCGGCAGTGGGACGATTCCGGGGCGACGCATGCCTGTAATAAGCAAAATGCCTTATTTCAGTGGCTTCTCTCTGACTACGACAAACAACCTATGAAGATAAACCTTGGCTCTGGGCGAAACATTCATTATTCAAGGTCCACGAATTGCCTTCCACGTCCCAACAGCTTGTAAGGCAGAATATAACGGTATTCTTGGTGTACACGACTGTTCTCATGGCCATATCTCATCAGTCCCGAAGCTCGATGCAGGCCCGAGACGCGTACATTACCTTGTCTTCAGGAATCCTCTATCCGCCACTACGGTACAAATTCCGACGTTCAACTTCCGTCCCCCGTTGGCATCTACATGGCCCAAATTCCGGCGATCGATGCACATCTGGACCTTAGGTTAGTATCTACGACCCGTACACCCTCTCACTGCATACCTCGGACGCTCACGATATCCTGGATCTCTAGTAGCTTTCGGGGCTGCCGCCGGATTCTTCATTCCGTTCCGAGGTGGCGGCAAAAATCACAATCGCACACGTGTCCACATTTACATCACTACGAAATTGATCCTTGGCACAATGTTGTCCTTCACGATGATCGTCCAGATCGCCATATCGCCACTGTTTATCCTTTTCTTTGCGGCACCCGTTCGACCTAGACCGGCTTAGACTTAGTCCATCTTATCTTCGGCTCGATGATCGTATTTCAACTGCATAACAGCAAGCCTACCGAAATGGGCTGTCGTCTTCGTTCAAATCCTTAATGCTGCTGGCACTGCCAGACACATCTGTTTCTCCGCTCGAACGCTCCCATCGCGAATCTGCACTTCTTCCGGAGAGAACGTTAGGTGTTGATTTGACGGTCTCTGGATGGGCGATCGGATGTCGATATGAAGGGAAATACCTCTGGCAGCTGAGGCGGGATCATTGGTAGGAGCAGAGATAGGGTCGACTCGACCAGTGTTATTGAGAAGGACAAATGCTCGACTATGTCGAGTGGAGCTTGGTCACCTTTTCAGTTAGTTGCGGGCTATTGCGGGACTGACGATGGAGTGGACTTCTCCCGCGCTATCATAGATGGTGTGGCTGGGCTTGGAGGTCGAACGGTGGTCCTGCGCGCTTGTTGTTCATTTCCCTACACATATAAGCGAAGGGACATTCTTCTTGCATGGAAGGGCTTGCAGGTTGATATGGCCTCAAGCTGGCGTCCCATGAGAAACAGAAAAGGAGCATAGCCTAGGTATGCATTACAGTCATATTTGTGGCAATGGTCAGTGCTGACGTTTTGCCCATCTAGGTTCTTTGTTCGACTTCCTCCAAACCTGGGCCTCTCGGATTTTAGTTCCTCTACATCATGCGGAACTCATTCTTCATCGCCTTATTGAAGAGCGCGTATCTGCCATGATGTTCTGTTGCCGTTCAAGGAACATACACGTGCCACCTGTTCTCGAATTCTCCACACGTTTCTCCTCGGGCTACCTGACTGTACTCGAGTATATTCAGATCATTCTATCCTTCCATCCTTCCATAGCCACTTCTTCAGTCCCTTTGTTATATGGGAACACCCTTTGATGCCAAAGATGACGCTGTTTCGCACGTGTATGGTCTATTTCTTGCAGTGAAGCACAAAAGGATGTTCTTACAATTGGAACAAAACAGAACCCTAGGGTTTGTGGCGATGGATGCGTACGTCACACAATGGATATAAAACAAGGCCATCTCTCATAAAAACTAAGCCAGATAGTCTCCAATCTCGAACGAGTGGCTCTATCTCCCATCAATACCTTCAAATAATGTCAGGTAGGGTGTGCGTTTTCTTTATAGCGAGTCCGACTGACCTAATTCTAGCTCCGTATTCGTATCCTGTCCAATATTACACTTCCATGAGCAATCCTTCCGGAGTGACGGACTCACCAGCACCAATTCCACCTCGCTCGCCTCAGGATTCAAATTTCGGAGAGAGGTCACATACGATTATGACTTCGTCGCCACTCTTTATATCCCCAATGCCATCACCACCCAGCAGTTCACCCACTGGAACCACTGGGCCAATGGAACTGCTTAGTCCTGGATATCATGGATCCCCAGACGTAGATGCCCCTGCACCTCCGGGAGATGGCCAAGTTTTGAACCAGTTGGCTTACTTCTCGTCAATTCTGCAGCAGTCTCTCAGCCCTGACCCAACGACATCGTCAGAGGGCAGGGCAGGCTCGCGCTTTCCAAGACCTGGCACTCCTCATCCTCACGCGAGCCAGCAGCGCGAATTACATGGGTTGCCACATGCATTATCCATGCTTCCTTCATCAGGCCCTCACTACTCGTCAAGTCCGCAGCCGTCGCTCAGCCCTGACCCAACGACATCGTCAGAGGGCAGGGCAGGCTCGCGCTTTCCAAGACGTGGCACTCCTCATCCTCACGCGAGCCAGCAGCGCGAATTATATGGGTTGCCACATGCGATGTCCGTGCCTCCTTCATCAGGCCCTCCGTCAACACCAGCAAGGTGGCAAGGGACTGTTCTTCCACCCCTGCGTTACTATGGTGATTCCGGTCAGCCTGAAGTCTGCGAGGCATTTAGTATGAGTGATATCCGGTCGGCGCACTGGCACTTGAGGCGATCAGACCCAAATAGCGCCTCAAATTCGTCAGCGGAAGGTGGGACCACTGGAAGCCATATCGCATATGATGATGTCCACTTGTCGGCCTATTATTCTCATACACCGGAGCCTTTCAGGGGGTTGAGATATTATGGAAGGCAGGTGTATGTGCTTCACGAGGAACATTCACAATGTCGCCACAATCGTCCTGGCCCGGTGTTTTGTCCTCTGTGATTGATTGCTGGAAGCTGGTGGTTATCTGCCTCGAGATGGGTTCTATATAAGTATGCATGGCTCATTTTCTCATCGTACGAGGTTCGTAGGGTCAAGCTTGTGCAGGAGGTTCTTCTGTTCTTGCTTTTCTGGCGCTAAGTGCTAGTTCTGGACTGTGGTTTATTTGCAAACAGAGATCGTGAATAATTTGAATATTGATGACGATGTCTTCCTGGCGGCTCAGCTCGTTCGCCTTGTCGACAATAAGGCCATCTGGACTGAAGGCCACACTTCTTCCGAATTGACAGACCAAGTATCTCCTCCCCCCCCCAAAAGCAAGTACGGCATCTTATTTAATGATGATGTGGAATACAAACACATCCCAAAAGAACAAACCCAGCTGTTTTCCATCGCGATTTCTGACTCAGACTGGCCGATACCGATCTTGTTTGCTTCTTTCTGATGTAGTCCGTGCTAATGAGCCGTTGCTCAACAACTTATAAACAACTTATACATAGATATAATATAACGATGCCGTTCAGATTTTGTCCTCATCCTCTATCTCCTCGTGCGCCACACATTTCAATTAATATTTTTCTGTAGTTCGTTCCCCCGTCCTTCCTGCACAGACATCATTGAGTGGTCTGTCTGGGTTCGCAGATTTATCGATATCGTTTGTAACTTGTCCTCGTACTCTGTCTCATAATCCATCCCCTCCAGCGCTGCAGCTTTCAGTAAAACACCTGCACCTCATTCGGCCGTGTCTCCTCCACCGCAGACTATAATGAGCCATCTGTCCCGCTACTCAGATTTACCATCTTTCGCACGTAGTCATAATTCATGTGTGCTCAGTTTCTATGTTTTAAGTACTCAACGTTCGCGTTGTAGGCACCATATTGGGGGTCCTTTTTCTGTCGCCTGCGATTTGCTTCCCTTCTTTCTGGTATTTCTTCGTATAAGCATTTAACGAAGCAGACGACAGGAAGAAACTACTCACGAGCCATAATATTCGCGTAACACCGTATATTGAAACGTCGAAAGTACGTCGTTGCCGCCACCACGAAGACAATAGTGATCCTTTAGTTTCTCTCTAGCCTGCAGGCGTTACGATCCCAACGATCGTCATCCATCATTACCAGCGCAGGGCGAGACAACACACCCAACACTCAAAAGCCCACGCCAAAAAAGATGGTTCCCTCGAACCACGCAGAATATATTGATTAAACAGTGCAGTAAACCAAGATATACAAAATCCCAACCTGCCAAAAATAGAGGCAGACGTTAGGGGAAAGGACCAGTAAGAAGAGTAAAGAATAATGGTATCGCTACAAAGCCAGGCCGCATGTTCACATGGGGTCACGTCCTATAAGGGGGAGTGCCGTGGCTGAAGCAGCACACGGAAGGGCGAGAAAGGGGTGGAGGGAGGCGATTGGCGGGCCATCGTAGTAGGAAGGGTAAAAGGAAATCCATTTAAAAAAGCAAGAATCAAGAATATAAGGTGATATGGTATCAACAATAAAGAAGGAACGGGCGTGGATCAGTTGGTCAAGAAAAAAAATGTATTGATTCGAGCGTTGAGGGGTTAGGGTGGAGAATCACGGGCCGGCTAGTAAGCATGCACGATGACGGGGCAAGACTAGAGAGAACAATAGAAAGATGATATGACGAGCCAAAGATGATGGAAATATCGACATGAAACCCAGAGAACGCAGACCACACTACAAAAGACCACATTCGCGGAGATGCAGTTGAAGAAGGATGTCCTGAATGGCGCTCAAGACGACTGTGAATGGGGAGTATTAGGTCTGAGAGCGAAGCAGGTAGATGGCGGAATTTACACTTGATCTGTTGGGTATCCGTTGCGCACGTATAGTGTGCGTAGATCTGCTTCGTCGCTGCGCTCTGGTTAAGACTCACGAACCTACAAAGAAAGGAGAAGAGTCAACAACACAGTTTGTAAGGGTCTTTGTCAGCTGTCGACGATTGTGCAAGAGACGATGACGTTTGTCAAAGTGGGATGGTCAACTAGGATAGGACGGTCCCGGCAAACAAGCGTGCCATAGGTACTACGCACGACACCAAACGACGATGGCGATAGCAAGTCGACGAGAAAAAATAGATTGAGAATGGAACATACCGATGCAGCAGATACTCGCAGGCGGCGTCGTAGTTGTCACCGCCGTGGAAGTCAGGGAAGTAGTCACCCAGCGGTGAGCGAGGAAGTTTCTCAGCAAAGAGATCAATTTTGTTCAGGAACAGGATCTGGAAAGGAAATATGGATGAGCCGGATACGCCAACGACGGTTGGGATGAGAAAACTTACAATGGAAGTCTTAACAAACCATCTCGAGTTACATATCGAATCAAAGAGGGTTAATGCCTCTTGCATACGATTCTAAAGGACAATTAGGTAAGAACACTCCAAGAAGACGTAAGAGAAATACCACATACCACGCTCTCATCCTCATACAACATCTGATCATACTCACTCAAACTGACCAAGAACACCAGGGCAGTCACATTTTCAAAGCAATGAATCCACTTCTTCCGTTCACTGCGCTGACCACCGACATCGAAAAGCTTATACGTCAACTCGCCGACCTTGAACGTCGTCTCCGTGATACCAGTTGTCTTCACTCGACTGCGGAGAATGTCCTGGTCGGTGGGAAGGTAATTCGGCTGGGACATGCGGTCGATGGCGTTGAAGTAGTAGATGGCACTGTCGTTGAGCTGGAACTCGCGAGAGCGGCGAACGGCCTCCTTAATGGCAGGGTCTCGCCAGAGTGAGCGAATGGCCTCTGTGACGTCCCGCGGGAGAACGTCGGCCTCAATCTGGGGCGGGAGGGACAGAATGGTGGCCCTATGAGCATCATTCTGGGGTGCTAGAGCGATGTCGAGTTGGGGCAGGGCTTCGATAATGGCGCTGAATGGTGTCAGATAAGTCAAAGGGAAAATGGGAAGCAAGGAACAACATACCGCATGGATTGAATGGTATTTGAGAAGATGATTTCCTTGTAGGAATCTCGTTCAGATTCATTGTAGCCGCCGTGGTGGATGAGTTTCATTTGTTTCAACACTGTTGACTATGGGCGTATAGGTACCATGTCAACACGTTTTACTCATTCATCGACATCCCTAACATAAAAACGCACCTTTCCTGACTCTCCAGCACCCAAAAGCAACATCTTAATCTCGTTCTTGGCCATCATGCGGTCCCGCTTGAGCTGGCTCTCAATCTCGTCGTTGCCTGCCCGCTGTTGTTAGGGGGAATCGTCGGAAAACCGGCGGGGAAGAAGAACTTACGAGCCTTTGCCTCATCGTCACCGCCTGTAGACTGTACACAACCCATTGAATCTGTGAAAGAGGAGAAGCGTTGCTAAGTTAAAAAGAGTGGAAGAAGAAGAGTAAACTCGTGGTCATGTGATGACAAATGTTGCTCCTCGGACTCGGAGGTCTCCGACTCTCCGGGGCCAATCAAACAACTTCTCCTAGACCTCCTCATGGTTCAAAGAGAGATTCTCTCAGCTCTGCAACATTCCGAGCCTTGGCACCCCTTGCATGATAGTCGGTCGATGTTTTCATCACCTGTCGTAACAATGCCTGGTGTTTGAAGTTTGGACGGCTGTCATCTACTGCTGTCATAGAGTGCCAGACTACAAGAACATCGCAATTTCACTACTGACCTGGTGATTGAGGGAGACATCTGAGGAGCAGATATAATGTGAGTAAATTCAGCTCAGCCTCGAATTTGGCACTAATTAATAAGGTCATGTCCACTATCCTCTGTGACAGAATAAGGCAGATTCATTCTCTTCGATATTTGGCAGTAAGCTTGAGGTGCTTGTGGACTCTTGTGACATGACGCTCATGCGAAATGTTGGTGAACGCGAAGATCGTCATAGCCTCGTTGTCCAGGAGGAGACGGGGTCATATGAGGTCTTTCCTCTTTCCAATGTGGACCATAACGATTTCTGTTCTGCTACGGGATATACAGAACGGAATGATGACCAGGCGTCCTTCGTTAGAAAGCCTTGTAAGTTTTCGAGATCCTCGTTTTGAAGATTTTGTTTGACCATTTACTCAAGCAATGTTGTAACTACTGCTATCATGATAAAAGAGCGACGCCCTGTGGACTGGGAGAAAGAAAATGTTTGACCTTAGGATATATCTTGGCCTTCCGATCGAGATGAAAAGCGATAGATTTTGGCGAGCCATATCCAAAATCTGACGCCCTACTCCACAGATATTTGGGCATCTCCATCCCCTGGACGTGTACCGCCTCTCACACACAAGTTGAGCTCTACGGGCGTTGGTCGTGACTCGTAATGCCAGCTCTCTCTGGCATACAGTCTTTGACCGCCATCCATCAGTTCCACAACCTCCTTCAGAGATGCCAAAGCCCGCATGGGCCGCGCTGCTCTTCGGGTCTGGTTTCATGGAGATTTAAGCCTTCAATGTACTCATTGGGCTAAATACAGTACGTATTACATCTAGGTATCCTATTGTGCGACGTCGGCATAATGAATCTAAGACCTGAGTTTTGTGTGGCAGAGTATCTGTAAATTATAGTGACTTAGCACAGACACTTGAAGGTAAACGACGCACTGGACAATATCGAATGCTACCACTGAGCTTCTGGGATACGAAACGTGGACATCAACGCCTAAATACGCCTATGATTGTCCGACAATGTCAGAATGCAAAACAAACGTGCGATGATGCGGTGACTACTACAAGCTTCTAAGAACCCCCAGCATTGTTCTCCATCGTCGTTATCATGAGCCCTCGGGACCATGGTGGGACGAAGCTTCCCTCGAATATCAGTCGTACAATGGCTGACCTCGTGGGCTTCCAGGTCTTGGTTGGGTACGGTTCGTCCCCTGATATCCTCTATCCTCTATCTGCCTGTTTCCTTTCTTTTGCAACCATGACCGTATAGTCAACAGCATGAACTAAGAGTTTCTCGCTGATTTTTGCATGCGTATTGCTCCTCCAATTAGAGTTCCATGTGACTGACAAGCACTAGTGATCCCTAGTTGTCATGGCACCGCATTGTTCTCAGATGGTCGTGAGCTTTTTCCTTGTCTAGCCATAA
>JABCKG010000133.1:2473-26665 GCA_018851835.1 Hypsizygus ulmarius | reverse complement strand
GTCATTGTTGACAAGTGTAGAGTAGAAAGCAAGTAGATTTGGAGTAGGGTAGCAGAGTGATAATTGTGTTCTTTAAATGCTGAGGGCGGGGCCCATAACCTATGGAAGCAGGTAGATCTCAGTCAGCATAAGAACGGACTAATAGGATATATTATAGACTACCTATGGAAGCAGGTAGATCTCAGTCAGCGTAAGAACGGACTAATAGGATATATTATAGACTACCTATGGAAGCAGGTAGATCTACGAGAGTAGTCAGTATAAGTAAAGTAAGTCAATGAGACATTGTACTCACCTCAGTCAGCGTAAGAACGGACTGAGGTGGTACTTCGAGATACATGAAGTATATAAGTCTGTATAATAGATGCATATCAACACGGGAGCTGTAAGTAAAAGGCCATTTGAAATACGAGACAAGGAGTCCATCAAGAAAGTAATATAAGTACTCCGCAACCACGCGTGTACAGCAGCCGCGCGCAACGCGCGACTAAGGCGCGATACACGGTACCGCGGTTTGTTATTCCAACAGACTTTGGCTGCCACAGCCGTGGAGAAAGAACTGGTTAGATGGCAGCCTCCTTCCCCCGCATATAGTTCACGCTATCTGCCCCGACAATGAGTTGTATTGTTCTTTAGAGTTACCCCTTCACATAGCGTCCACAGAGTTCACTTCCAAAAACTGATGTTTCCTTGAACGTTGACGGAAAATCATTGTGCCTGACAGAGCATGAAGTTGTTTGTCACTATTTACTGAAGTCCAGCAGCAACCGTGATCAGACGTTTCGACTCTGCATTCACTGACCTTCCTGCTACGCCGACTTCCTGAGCATGGATAGACTCGAAGCTCTTGGGAATACGCTATCCCAAATCACGCTCTATGATATCAAGAGTGCTTATAACCAGGTACTGCTCGTGCCATGTCAGCTACATAGGCACTAATCTTGATATGCTCAATCTAGGCCAAAAATGTGGTGCTTAACGTAAGTGAAATGGAGGCCAAGGTGCGGGAGGCGACAAATGAGGATCCCTGGTACGTCTCTTCATGATCATTAAGAAAATATCTGTTGCTAAGAATCATTATCAAGGGGCGCGAGTTCGACGTTGATGCAAGAAATTGCCCAAGGGTCTGTTCACTTCATAGACAAGATATACTGATAATTGAGGTTGAGTCTTTTCATATTTAGAACCTTCACTTTGTGAGTTCTACCTTTGTACATATTGTAAATAGCATCTCACCACCCCTCAGCCAACAATTCAATGAAATCATGCCTTGTATCTACGCTCGGTTCATGGAGAAAGAAGCCAAACAGTGGCGACAAATCTACAAGGTATAGACACTTATCTCTAGCCGACGATATATATGTTGATCTCCTTGTTTCATAGGCGCTTCAACTCCTTGAATACTTGATTAAGCATGGGTCGGAGCGTGTCGTAGACGACGCACGTTCTCATGTCTCCATGATCAAGATGCTCAGGAATTTCCACTACATAGATGATAAAGGAAAGGATGAGGGTGTCAATGGTGAGATTTGGAAGCAATCATCTCTCACGTACAAGAGCCTCATCGTATCCCATAGTTCGCAACCGGTCCCGCGAGATCGTTGAATTACTTGCAGATGTTGAGAAAATACGAGCAGAACGACGCAAGGCAAAGGTGAACAAGCACAAATATACCGGAACGGGTAACGATGGGTTTGGTGGAGGAATGTCATTCTCCTCTGGTGGAAGTAGATATGGTGGGTTCGGGAGTGATAGTTATTCTAGCGGTGGTGGAAATTATGGAAACGGTAACGGCCAATCATCCGACTGGGTAGTCTAAACTTACATTTTCCGTGTCGTAGATTATGGACCATACGGCGCGGGAGGTAGTGGGACTGGAAGCCAGCCCTCTTTTCGGGACGATTCAAGGCGAGGAGGGTTTGAGGAGTATAACGCAGGTGATGATGAGGTAGTCGCCTCTCCGTCATCTGCGGGAGCGAGATCGCGCACTCCTGGCAGAACACCCTCCACGCGGAAGTCGACCGCACCACCCCCTCCAGCGCCTGTGGAGGACCTTCTTGGTGGCTTCGGCGACGACGACGCCTTTGGATCGACGAATGCTAGTACAACAGCGACCACCAATGCGAGCAATGGCCTTGGTGGGTTCGGAATGAACAAGGCTTTGCCTGCTGTTACCACCCCCGCTGTTGCCATCGATGGTATGTCATATCCATTCACAAGTATGTCTCCAACTGACACTTTCTCGCAGATGATGATTTTGCTGATTTCCAAGCTGCACCTATCCAGACCACCGCAGCTAATGCCAACACGACGGCAAGTGTTAAACCAAATTTAATGGACATACTAGGATATCAACCTTCACAACCCGTCGTTACTCGGCCTGGATTTGTCCAAGCTCAGCAACCAGCAGTTGCCAGTGGTTTGAACTTTGGAGGAGGCTTACACCGCTCGACGCCTTCCGTCTCCTCCCAGCTTCCTCAATATTCTTCCCCAATACAACCCCAAAATCTCCTCGGTGGTGGAGCCGCTACTTCGTTCGGGGCAGTACCAGCGCGTCCCAATGCAACCACACCTGGTGCACAAGCAAAACCTGCTAGTGCCACGTTCGATGACCTATGGTCAATGTCCCTTGGTACCAGTGCCTCGAAACCGACTGGCGGAGTCAACAGCGGGACAGGCAAATCGATAAAGGATCTCGAAAAAGAAAAGGCTATGGCTGGGCTGTGGGGAAGTCAGAAGCCCACGGGTAGGACTAGCGTTGCACCAGGAGCTGGGACCGGAGCAAATGCATTTGGTTCTTTTGGTAATTCTAGTTCTGGTGGTGGGGACGATCTGCTGCTGTAAATCATGGAAGGGTGGAAGTCATTTCTTATGCGCATTATCGGGTATTAGCAATTTTGGACAATAATTGTTATCCTGTGGAAACTCCAGAGTTCGGCCAACGGCTGAGCATGAAACCTCAAGCAAAAATCTGCTTTTCTATGCAGAGGTGTGTGTATAACTTCCGTGCACGAATGCAAACGAAATTCGACACACTCGATCGATGATGATGTAAATGACGGATGATCATTCAGACATTTGAGGGTTTCATTGACTGGAACGGCATGTATCTATATCACACGGAAGTCTTATTCCGTGACTATGCTGATTCGGTAAGGTCCTGAAGCAGGTCGACCACCAATTGCGCAACTACTATCGGTGGGTAGATGCTGGTCTCCAGAAGCCCTCCGCAGAAAGGGTTCCGTCCTTTCCCTCGGTGTTGGCGTTTTAAACGAGTGTAAAAAGGGATGTAGATTCCAGGCAGATGAGACGCAGCATCACGCGGATGTGGTGGGGTCCGTACCGTGAAATGTCACACATCGACATTGGTCGAGGATCTGAGTTGTGGCTCGAAACCACGAGAGGCATGTCGAAGCCACAGTACTATGTAACTAATAAATATCACTAAGCAAGTTAAAACATATCAAATCCAGCTACATCCTGTCCGTTGAAATACTGTACATATCAAGCATCCAGATCGCACGCGCCAGGCCGCAAAGCACACCACAACGGCTGCAGTGGAATTGCGTTCACGCCACGCTGCACAAAGCGGAACGCGACGTCGTGCAACCGTGGAAGTGCCGCGGAGACGTCGCCGCCGGGTCCGGACCAGAATACCTGTGTAGCCAATCAAGGTGAGATGGATCAAAGAACAGGAGGGAGGGAAAGAGACGAACCTCGGCGGACGATGCTGCGCGTGGCCACGCGATAGGGTCCAGGTTGGATGGACCAGACTGTTCAGTCCACAGAAGGTGCTGGCCTATGTATGTCATTGTATAAAGAAAGAAGATCGGAATTAGTGGTGATGGAATGTGCGCGAGGCCGGGCATTAGACGCACCGCCGAGGACGAGCTTGCTTTGCTCAGGAGTGAGGTTAGCGGTTGGGTTGAAGGAATAGGACTAGATGCCGGTGGTCAGTAAGAAAGCAGACGGAAGGACGGAAGCATACACACCTTTTGCCAGGTCTTGAAGGGATCACACCAGCTGTTTCCGTTGATGTTATTACCAACCCATCCTCCGCCTCCACAGTCGAGGTAGAAGTAGTCGGACGCGGCATGGATGAGCTTGTAGCCTTTCTGGGCGACAGCTGCAGCATCTGCAGAGGAGATCCAAACCCTACATGATAGATTTAACGGTGAGGAAGGGAGGAGGATACAAAGGGAGGAGGGGGGCACTTACAGAACAACGGTATCGTTTGCTAGCGCTACGGGATGATTCAAGGCCATCTCTGCCAGAAGGAGCGGTAAGTAGTTGTATTCACCGACGCGTCTGAATAAACGAACCTTGCCAGACAACAGCTTTCTTGCCTGCATCCTTCAAAGCACGATGTGTAACTTGTGTGAAGGTATCCAGGGCTTGTTCTATAGTCTTCCCTTGTTTGGCTAAAGTACGATGAACTTGTCAGCCAGACAATAACATCGGCGACCCAAGCTCGACTCACCGAGATCAGCTTGGGTGGGGGCATCCTGAGCATAACAGTTGGCATTAATCTCGTCGCCGCCAGTGCTGAAGAACTTGGAAGGGAAGAGAGATGCAGCAGACTTGAGGAGCGAGGCTGTGAAGTCAGTCGTTGCTGAAGAAGCAAGGCGGAGCTGTCCTGCAGGTGGTTCTGTAGGGTTCGCATGGGTAAGATAGCGCGTAAAGGATAGATTGAAGGCGCCTTTACCGTTCGCGAATTGAGTCCAAGGAGCAGCCTCGAAGCAGGCAATGTGCTCGGGGTGAGACTTTGCGATAATAGAAGTATGTCCTGGGGTATCAATTTCTGCCAACACGTCGATGCCGCGCTGAAGGGAATCATATGTGAGGTTGGTGGATGAGAGCATATTTGAGAGTACGTACTGCAGCCGCATATTGTACGATCTCTTTCACAATACTGGGAGTATAAACTTGCCCGGCTGAGTAGGCACCCTTGGCTGACAACTCGGTGAAGCCTGGGACCACCAAGGGGAAGGATTGCGCGTCGACGACGTGCCAGTGCAATGTATTGATCTAAAGAAGCGTAAATTGACATTTCGTATGGGTAGAAATGGTGAATCCACCTTGACCCAACTCATGACATCGAGCGTGCGTTTAATATCTGATACGGGGAAGCTGGGGAAGTGAATAAGAAAGGCGATTAAGATGAAGCATTGGATCTCTTACTAGTTCCTCGCAGTATCCAGCATGAATCCGCGGTAAGGCTGAGGAGGAATTAGATTCCATGCCTTATCCGTACAACAAGACAACTCACATAGACAGGCGAGTCAGTGATATCAAATGGTGCTTGGAGGGTATATGTGGTTCCTTCCAAGTCGTACCAAAGCTGGCCGAACGTGGTCAGGCCACGGAACAGACCCAAGGTGGAATTCGCCTTCAGTATCGCGCCCGAGCCGTTTGCGGGGATCGTGAGCGTGTAGCCCTCGACCCGAGATTCAACGTCATCAATCGCCTCTTCAGATATGCTTCTGACTTTCCCTTTGGTGGAAAGGCTCAAGGTGAGTGAGCTGAGAGACTTTGCGGCACGGATGGCTTTGGCTGACGACGCGCCACGATCTGGAACAAGTGCTTGGAGCTTGTCGGTGCGCAAATACGAGGTTGTACGCGCGACCGCATCTACGAGGTCTCGAGGAGCTTGCCCAATGCCTGCAAGCTTGATGGAGAACGAGGAAGAGAGACGAAGTGGTGTTGTTCCTGTGGAAAATTGTCGTGGAACAGGCCAGACAGCGATTGAAGGTGTGGTGGCCAACAGCAAAGAGAGGGCAATAAGAGGCAACATCTGCGACAAATGGGTCGTTTGATTACTTCCTAGCTTTTATGGTGGAGAAAAGAAGGTAGGTTGACGTTAAGCGACGTGTCTTGGTAGAATCCAGATGATGCACGAATGGACCGAACTGTGTCATATGCATATGCTTCTGCACGGTTAGCCGCATGATGGCTGACGTATATGTACGTCCACCTAGATCCATGCATTTCTCGTTCGAGCCTCGACTGATATACTGCGTATCGAGGTCATGGAAGGTCATGGGGATGTTGCTCGCGTGATAGTCGTGGAAGAAACAGCGGCATGAAAGAGGTAGATCGAGTGTAAGTACCTCAGTGCGGGTACCAGGCGATGAATGAACAAGCGCAGGATGTTTAGCACGTGCGGCTGGACATAGGCCTCATCTCTTCGCATTCCATGTAGCACGTTGCGCTCAGTCGCTCGGCGATCCCGGTCCAATTTGTTTGGAGGTTGGCAACGTTATTACGAACAAGCCAGAACAAACAGCGCACTGAGCGCCACACGTGATGGTGAAAATATTTTCTGGCTTCCTCCAAGTGCAGTCCAAAGTTGGTCGGAACTGCCTCCCCATTCTACTTCACGAGTCGTTTTCTCGCCCAAAAGGTAGCCTTTGTTGTTTTATTCATCGTCTAGTCAAGGCTAATCCTTCTTGGTCGCGGAATAAGCTTCACCAAGTTCTTTCTCATGACAATCTAGACACAAAAGATGGCGACTATCAGTGATATTCATGACCCACTGGCTATCAATCTACGAAAACAAACGAGGACATTCCTGTCGATTATCCCTCCGTCGCCACAGGACTCGCATGATGTACTCAATGCTCCATCAAACTCTGACCTGCTTATCATCCTGTCGAGGCTTCTTGCCCGACCAGCTTTCACCCTGACCATCGCCGCCCTCTATCGGCCCATCCTATTTGATCTTTGCGCTCGGTGGTTAGGCGATCAACAAAACACCGAAGAACAACTTGTAGCGTTGTGTCTTCTGATCGAGGTCCATGAAGAATTGTTCCCGTATGTTAAGCCTTCTTTCTCAGAGTATCTAAGTCTGAGTAATTTTTAGGATATTGTATCGGATATTCAACACTCCCACTTTTTCAGAGGGACCCCTGTCCTTCATCACTACTATCCCTTCCCTCCTTTCTCTCGATGTCTCGCGCATCCAGCGACTTCTCCTTGCCTACTACCGAATTTTGCGCGCCAATCGCGAGCTTCCGCGACTTCTATTCTGGCCACTATCTCCTCTGTCAAATCTCATATGGACTCCTCATCTTGACAACGGCGTACGACTTCTTGCGATACGATGTTATGCGCTCCAGAGCGGCATGGGAGAGGCTGAGCGGGATGTCATGGAACGAGAGGTTCTTGGAGAAGCATGCGGAGTAGATTGCCAATTGGAATTCGGACGTAATCTGGATGGAACAAGAAGGGAGGTGGACGGTTGGATTATGCCTGTGATTGAGCTGCGTCGCGTTCAGGATGCTCGAGAGGAGATCATCCAAAAACCACACGACTACTATGTCATCGAAGAAGGAGAAACATTTTCGCCGATCCAATCTTCTGACCTCAGGTATGGTCTTTGTTTCTTTTTCCATGAATACTTTTAATGACGTTTTACAGCCCCCATGTTGTGAATGTCCATGGTGTCTTCCTGCTCAGGGCTACCAGTCGTTCCCACACTTCTACATCCCCCCTTATCTCTACTCCCGCGACCGTGCAAGCACTTCAGTCCCTCGCTATCCATCTGTCCCTTCGCCTTCCTACCCTACTTACCTCGCCTCCTTCCTCTGGGAAGTCTCTTTTCCTGTCTCACCTCGCCGAGCTCCTCCACCCAGGCGTTAAAAATCAAATCATCACCATACACCTGGCCGACACATCTTTAGATCCTCGCGCCCTGCTGGGGTCATATGCATCCTCGGCAACGCAGCCAGGAACGTTTGAATGGAAAGAGGGTGTTCTCATTCGATCTATGCGCGAGGGCAAATGGGTCGTATTCGAGGACATTGATCGAGGCAGTAACGAAGTGCTAGGCGTCATCAAACCTCTCGTCGAGTCACTTGGACTAGGCAAATGGGTCGGCGGCCGTGCATCTCTCCAGGTCCCTAGTCGCGGACGCGTCATTGCACATGATAACTTTGCCCTGTTCGCAACCAGGTCGACACTCCCATCGCGGACGGGAACATTCCATTCACCAGTATTCTTCGGAGCTCATAAGTTCCACGAGGTGATCATTCCTACTCCGTCACCGACAGAATTACGGATTATCCTCGATTCACGGTTCCCGCGTCTTGCAGGCAGTGCGACGCTGGCCCTCATCCGCCTATGGGAATCTGCCAAAGCAGTCGCACCAGCCGCGTCCTCTCGTGACATCGGCTTGCGCGAGCTTGAGAAGTTTTGTACTCGCGTCCAGAGACTTCTCCCCTCATCCTACCAATCAATGGACATCGACTCCGATGAACCAGGCACCTCCCCATCGCTCGCCTCCATCTTCCCGAATCCAACACTACGCGAAGATATGTATCTCGAGGCCCGCGACATCTTCTTTGGCGCTGGAACACTCACTGCTTCATCTCGCGCACACACGGAGGCCATTGCCTCTACCATCGCCGAGCACCTCGGTTTGGAACCTGACCGACGCGATTGGGTTCTCAATGGCCGGCTCCCGGATTTCGACCTCGAGAAGGACGTTAACGGGTCTGTCCTTGCGGTACGTATTGGCCGCACACAGCTTCCCGCCCGGACGACCAAGATGGAGATTGCCCCGCCTGTGATGCGACCGTTCGCAATGCATCGGCCTGCAGTGCTTCTGTTGTCGAGGATAGCCACCGCGGTGTCCTCGTCAGAGCCCGTCCTGTTGACAGGTGAGACGGGAACGGGTAAGACGAGCGTCGTGACGCATCTTGCATCACTCCTGCGCCGGCCGTTGATCTCGTTGAACTTGTCACATCAGACCGAATCGTCAGACCTTCTTGGTGGGTTCAAGCCGGTGGATGCGCGGATACCGGGTGCCGCGCTGCAGCAGAGGTTTTTGGATCTGTTCGGGGGCACGTTTAGTCGAAGGAAGAACGAGAAGTTTGACGTTGAGGTGAGGAAGGCTGTCGTGGAGGGCAAGTGGAAGAGGGCTGTCGGATTGTGGAAGGAAAGTAGTAGGCTGGCGAGGGATCGGATACAGGCGAAAGGAGTGGCTGATTCGAGGTGCGTTCACTTTGTAATGAATGTGAAATTGGATGTTGACGTTATGGCTTTTGAAGGGATGTGATGGTGCGTGATACGGGCAGGGAGACACCGAGGAAGCGGCGGAAGGTTGATCGAATTATGCCGAGTGTCTCGGACGACAGCTGGGCAACGTTTGTGCGCGATGTTGAGGAGTTCGAGGTTCAACATGTGCAGGGCAAGGGGAAATTTGCGTTTGGTTTTGTTGAGGGTCCATTGGTGAAAGCTTTACGGTCTGGTGACTGGTATGCGAATCCATTTAAGTGATGCTTCAGTCTGCTGAATAGTTTGCAGGGTCTTACTGGACGAAATCAATCTGGCAAGTCCAGAGACGTTGGAATGCATATCCGGCTTGCTCCATGGCCCCACTGCATCCATCACCCTCACCGAGCAAGGCTCACTTGAACCAGTTCCGCGGCATCCTGATTTCCGCCTGTTCGCTTGCATGAACCCTGCAACTGATGTTGGGAAGAAGGACCTTCCTCCTAACATTCGTCCCCGCTTCACCGAGATCGATGTTCCTCCCCCAGATGCTGATAAGGAAACACTCCTTAGCATTGTAAGCCAGTACATTGGTGCAAGTGCTTTGGGCGACAAAGGGGCTATCATGAACGTCGCGGAATTCTACGCTGCAGTCAAGGATTTGGCCGAGAAGCGACGGATCGCGGATGGGTCAAACCACAGACCGCATTACAGCATGCGTACCCTCGCTCGTGCACTTACATTCGCGTCTGACACAGCGAGCATGTTTGGTCTTCGACGAGCGATCTGGGAAGGTTGCTTGATGGCGTTTACGATGGTTCTGGATGCTACCAGTGCGGAACTTGTCATGGCTCTCGCACAAAAGCACCTCCTTGCTGGCGTGCGTAATCCTCGGTCAATGCTGACGAAGGAGCCTCAAGTCCCTCACACCCGTTCCGTCGATGAATTCGTCAAGTTCGGACCTTTCTATCTCGAGAGAGGACCACTGCCTGAGGATCCTGTAGACGATTACATCATGACCCCATCCGTTGAAACCAAACTCATCGACCTGGCTAGGATCGTTCTCACTCGACGATTCCCCATCCTCATTGAAGGTCCCACATCGAGCGGCAAGACAAGTTCCGTTGAGTATCTTGCAAAACGGACCGGCCATCAATTTATTCGTATTAACAACCATGAGCACACGGATATCCAAGAGTACATCGGCTCATATGTTTCGGACCCGCAGACTGGCAAACTCGTCTTCAAAGATGGACTTTTGGTTCGTGCTCTTCGAAATGGCGATTGGATCGTCCTCGACGAACTGAACTTGGCTCCGACGGACGTTCTGGAAGCACTCAATCGATTGCTCGATGACAACCGCGAGCTCGTCATTCCGGAAACGCAGGAGGTTGTCAAACCCCATCCCCATTTCATGCTCTTCGCCACGCAGAACCCTCCCGGCTTGTACGCAGGCAGAAAGGTCCTGTCCCGAGCGTTCCGCAACCGCTTCCTCGAGGTTCACTTTGAAGATGTGCCTCAGGTGGAGCTTGAGACCATTCTATGCCAGCGATGCCGAATTGCACCCTCATACGGGAAGCGTATCGTTAGCGTTTTCCATGAACTCCAGAAGAGGCGCCAGTCGAGCCGCGTGTTTGAAAGTAAGCAGGGCTTTGCGACTCTGCGCGATCTCTTCCGATGGGCTGGACGAGATGCCGTTGGATACCAAGAGCTAGCTGAGAACGGGTATATGTTATTGGCGGAACGTGCTCGGCGTGATGATGATAAGGTCGCTGTGAAGGAAGTCATCGAATCCATCATGAACGTCAAAATTGACGAGGCTGCCATGTACAACATCCGTAACCCTAACATCGACATGTCGTCATTCCTCGGATGCCCCCTTCCAACTACGTCCGACATCATATGGACCAGCGCGATGCAGAGGCTTTTCATCTTGGTTTCTCGGGCTTTGCGATTTAACGAGCCTGTTCTGCTTGTAGGCGAAACAGGTTCAGGGAAAACATCGGTCTGTCAAATATTCGCCGATTCCACCTCTCAACGCCTTCATAGTTTGAATTGTCATCAAAACACCGAGACAGCAGATCTTATTGGTGGACTTCGGCCTGTTCGGAATCGGTCCACGAGAGAGGCCGACGTTCTTCGGGAAGCCATCGAGGTGCTGCGAGACATCGGCGTTCACGAATTACCCAGTTCATTCGATGACCTTCCCACGGTTCTCAAAAACGCTCTCAAATCCAGCTCTGTAACCCATCCAGGTCATCAATCCCGTATCCAAGAGGTGCAAAACAAACTCCTACAACTTCAGTCCATCTTCGAATGGCACGACGGGCCTCTGGTTGAAGCTATGCGTGATGGAGATGTTTTTCTACTCGACGAAATCTCCCTTGCGGACGATTCGGTTCTCGAACGACTCAACAGTGTTCTTGAGCCAGGGAGGTCAATTGTCCTCGCCGAGAAAGGTGGTGGTGATGACCAGGCCCATCCAGCCATCCGAGCGGATGACAATTTCAAGCTCGTCGCTACTATGAATCCAGGTGGCGATTATGGGAAGAAGGAGCTTTCGCCTGCGTTGCGGAATCGTTTCACGGAGATCTGGGTACCTCGCGTTGAGGATCGATGTGATTTGGAGCTCATTGTCGGCAGTTTGTGGAAGTATGATGCCCTCAAACATTATACAGCAGGAGTTCTTGACTTTACGCAATGGCTCTGTGATCGAGTGGGTGATCATTCGTTGATGAGTCTGCGAGATATTCTGGTAGGATCCCCCCTTTTGTTCATACTTTCTTGACTGATGTGGCCATTCTCTAGGCCTGGGTTATCTTCACGAATTCTGCTTATCATCCTGAAAGCCCAGATTGCATGCCGCCGGATGAGATCTTCGTAAGTCCTCTAAATTCTCTCTCGGTCAGTTGTTGGCTCACTGTCAACCGTTCAGCACCACGCTGCGCATATGACCTTCCTCGACGGCCTTGCTTCACTTCCACAATTATCATCATACTCAAGAGATGGGCTTCAGCAACTGAAAGATGATGCGTTATCGAAGCTTATGGACATAGTACCCCTTCCTGATCGCGATTCATTATTCACGTTTGTCCCCTCCCATGATCCCTCAACGTCGATTCAATTTGGGTCTTTCACCATTCCAAAAGGACCGAAGGCAATGGCGTCGCACACTTTCAATCTGCAGGCCCCGACTACTCTGGACAACGCGATGCGGGTCGTTAGAGCTTGTCAAGTGCCCAAGCCTATCCTCCTCGAAGGAAGCCCAGGGGTGGGAAAAACTAGTCTAGTCACAGCACTCGCCAACATTTCTGGTCATGAATTGCATCGTATCAATCTATCAGACCAAACAGATCTCATCGATCTGTTTGGGTCCGACCTACCAGTGGAAGGCGGAGGGGCAGGAGAGTTTGCTTGGAAGGATGCCGAGTTTTTAAAGGCACTGCAGGAAGGCCACTGGGTTCTTCTTGATGAGATGAACCTTGCTCCCCAAGCCGTTCTTGAAGGACTAAACGCCGTCTTGGATCATCGCGGAACAGTCTACATTCCTGAACTGGGGCGATCGTTCGTTCGACATCCTTCGTTCCGAATCTTTGCTGCTCAGAATCCTCTTAACCAGGGTGGTGGTCGAAAGGGTCTTCCTAAATCTTTCGTGAATCGGTTTACGAAGGTTTATATCGAAGAGCTAACCCCTAGTGACCTCCTGATGGTTTGTCGGCATGTATTTCCTGATTTCGATGAAACCATTGTTCGGTCTATGATCTCCTACAACATGAGCCTTCACGAAGCCGTTGGCATCCAGCGTAAATTTGCTCGTGAAGGTAGTCCTTGGGAGTTCAATCTCCGAGACGTCATTCGTTGGGGAGCCCTTCTTCGTACTACCGATCAACCGCTCCATCCCACTGAGCACCTTCGCACCGTTTACCTCCATCGATTCCGCTCTGAGGAAGATCGCAGCCAAGCCCGACATTTATTCGACAAAGTCTTCACAGCTTCTACGAAATCATGGAACGATTCTCCCCATGTCACAATATCATCCTCCCACCTTCAAGTGGGCCACTTCACGACCGAACGCAAGAATAGGGTCTCCTTATCACCAGCAGGACGCATACTCAAGATGCAACTATCCGCGTTGGAATCTCTTGGCCACTGCGTGTCCCAGTCTTGGCTTGCAATTTTAACCGGTCAGAGAAATACCGGAAAGACCGACGTGGTGAGAGTATTGGCACATTTTACAGGGAACACTCTTCAGGAAGTATCCATAAATAGCGCCACCGATACAATGGATATCCTGGGAAGCTTCGAGCAGGCAGATTTCCACGGACGCGCCTTGAGTTTGATCGACGACACGCTCTCTCTTTTGGATGACCACCTCCGTTCGACATCGGGCTCTAAATATTCTCAAGGTCAAGTCCACAATCTACGCAAGGCTCGATACTCGTCCTCTTCTATAGAACCTCTTCTTCGAACGGCGTTAGGACTACTGGTCAACCTCCCTCAGTCTCATTTAGGGACGACAACGTTAGGTAAGATGCGCTACCTGCTTTCAATGCCCAACGCTGTTGGTCGTTTTGAATGGGTCGATGGACCCTTGGTTCAGGCCATGAAACATGGTCATTGGCTACTCATGGATGGTGCCAACCTCTGCAACCCTTCTGTCCTTGATCGCCTTAATTCCTTGTGCGAGCAGGATGGGTCCCTGACACTAAGTGAGCGTGGTTATGTGGACGGTAAAGTGCAGGTTCTCAAACCACATGCAAATTTCCGGCTTTTCATGACTGTTGACCCTCAACACGGGGAACTCTCGCGAGCCATGCGAAATCGAGGAATTGAAATCTCACTCACTGCTGCACCTATGGCCGATGACTGGAGTATCATCTCTGACTTCCAGCGGTTACCACGCTCTACTGGAACTTGCCATGATCCACAAATTCGTTCTCTTCTGTTCGATGCCGCCCGACGAGGCCTGCTATCACAAGGCATGGATGTATCACCCGTTCTTTCTTCTTCTGGACGAGCCTTAGACCAAGAATCTGGCCTTTCGACATTGCTTGATCACGCGCCATTGATTTTAACTCACCTTGGGCCTACCGGGATAACAGAAGCGCATCTTATCTTCCTGTCCCAGACGATAGCACCTGCCTACGTGTCGTACCTTACCCGATACCTCGCAAACACATCTTCAACTTTGGACGCAAGTTTCAATCACATCCAGATGCTGATAAACAGATTACGTGGTCGTTCTCTCACAGCAGCTCTGACTCGATTTCGCGAAACGTACGCTCTATCATTGGCGTTGCCTCCAGACTTTGTACTTACTCAGGTCAGCTAACTTTGTCTCTGTCGAGGACAAGCATGTTGATGTCCTGTCTCATTTGCATGTATACTTCGAACACGTGAATATAGCCCTTGGATTTTTACCTAAATGCTCCGCCTTGCATCGATAAAAAGCTTGAATGTGATTCTCCTTCTCCACATCGTACAATCCTTCAAGCTTTGGACCTCGCTGTTGCACTTTTCGTTGATGAAAACAAGAAGCAGATAGATTCCGAGGGCGATAAACTTCTTGAACAAGATCCCAGGAGAAATAAGGCTGTGAAGGAGATCAAATTAGTTCTAACAGCCATCCATTCCGTTGGCCATGCCACCCTTGATTCTCTGGTATCGATCGAGCAGCTTTCCAGGCTGGTGAGTTCGCACCTATCCACACGAGTAAGATCTACTCACCGTCTTTTAGGGAGACCTCAATGTAGCATCGAAGCTATTGCAATACAGTCGACACCTTAGAAAGGTTCTTGCAGTGGGCGTAATCGATTTTTCAGCTCTCCAAGCCATCTGCCGGTGGATGACTGAGGCAATTGAAAATTGTTCCCCTTCCTTCTCAACAGTTGCGACCCAATCTCGAGCCCTTGAGGAAGCCATCTCACTTTCATCTGGTCTCGGGATGATTGAGATCTGGTCGACGCTTTTTGTTGAACGACTACAAACGAGATCGGAATTGGAAAATATTGACGCTTACAGTGCTTGTTTGAACGGGAAAGAGGCTTCAAGTGAGTTGATGTAATGTGTTCTCTGTGAGTTTAATACTGAAATCCAACAGGACTTCGACGACAGGCATTTGATTTGATGTCGCTAAAGACGATTCCGGTCAATCTATCTGGTAGCGCCGAAAGGATGTTGCTTGATCTCGAATCGGAGCTGGAATCTGTGAGTACTATAGCGGCACTCTTTAGCAACGCCTATACTAAATGTTTTTAGTACTTGATGAAACATTGTACAGAAGAACAAAAAGAGTTAAAGGTCGACCCCTCGTTGATTATTGCTGAACTTGAAGTATTTCATGCCCTGGTTGACCCAGAAGTAAGCTACCCTAAAAATTTAGTGAGATTATTATTCTTACAATTTCCAGCTTGCTGTCAGTCTTGTCGAAGAGATCATACATCTGGCCTGCAGCACTTGCGGACCCTTGCTTCGCGTTGTACCCTATCAGCATTTGGTCTGGAGTATCCAAGCTAAGAAGAGTGAGTTGATGTGAAATTCTGTGTCACGCTCCCGTTGACCCTTTCATAGACACCATTCCAATCGTCGCTCAAATGCAAATACAATGGCTGAATGGTTTATGGGACACAGGCGATGTAGGGCTCTCTTTTCCCGCAGACTTCTGAAGCTGACGTTGTGTTAGCTCTGCAAAGGGCCGTCAATCCTTCTTCAGCCAACACAACTCACGCATACCATAGGTGCCTGGTACGACTATTCGACTGTTCTTTACCATGGTTCACAACTAATATAGTATAGTGACTGGACGCACAATTCTCTGGGTTCTTTGGAGGAGTACGAAGAGGAGATACACCGCCATTCGCGATTAGTACTTCTACAGTGCGAGCAGATCACCGGCCGCGTCGGAAAAATCACCAGCTTCCTCCATCAATCGATCTTACTGGTTAGCTTTATTCCCTTGCCGTATTTAGCAGTAATTTGATTAATCACCGCGACAGATAACTACCTCCTTTGCATCTTCCTTCCCTACAGATGCTTACGAGTCTATCCGAGGCATCGCATTGCACCCAGAGAGGGGCATAGCGAACGATATGAACACGCTTCTGGCTCATTTGGAGCTCACAACCAGTGCCCCCTTCAAATGCGCAATCCAGAAGCACTTGCGTCCTTCTATTCAACGTTTCGAAGACTCGAGTTCTCGAGAAAGCACAATCACAAATCTGGGCCTTTGTTGGATTGCGGTCGGCAACTTGATCATGGAGCTATTCATACCAGACACTCCCGTTGATCCTGCCGCCATCCAAAATTGTACCACAGAACGTTTGCATCAAGAGGAGGAGACACTTTCATCACAAATCAGCCTCCATCGGAAACTAGAAGAGCTTACGACGGGCAATACTCAGAACGAACTTCTCGACTATCTGGAGGTACTCTTGTCGGGCGTTTCTCGACAGGTCCTCAGTGTGCCACCTCTTCCCATCAGGAATGACGTCTCTCGCCTACATATATTTTGGTCGGAAGTTCACCAGTTCCAAAAACACGTCTTGTCGCCAGCCAAGACTAAGGAGCTTCTGGCCCTTCTAGAACATGGAGACGAGAATGCATTGTCGCGCGAGATGCTCGTTCAGCAATCGATGGCTGGGTTTTGCCAACGCATGGATACTGTTTATACGGAATATTCAGATCTCAACACCCCAATCAAGCTCGCTATTCTTCATATGCGCATGGGGCTGAGACTGGTCGCGCATTTCGCCATTCCTGAACTCCGCAATTCCGACACGGCCTTAGCGTCACAGACTGCATCAGCATTAGTTGCATTTCCGTCTGTGCGTAGTTCTGCAGCGTTATGTGCAGGCTCAGAAAACGTTCCCTCCGGCATCACGCCATTCAACCGTTTGCTCCTTACTCTGTCGGCCATTGCAATGGAAAGATCCCTTGGGGTCAGCACCCCTTCACAGATGGATACCCTCGAGCTGGCATATGGGCAAGCTCTTCGTCTTTGGCTCATCGATCGCGCTAAAGAAACCGAGGCAGACCTCGCGGCCAACTCGTTGTACCGACGCAAGAATGTGGACCATGAAGATGTCGGCGAAGCAGAAATGGAGGAGCAGGAATTTCTGGCTCTCTTTCCATCTTTCGAGAATGCTTTGGATCCCGACGCCGAGAGCTCATCAGTCCAAAAGCCATCTCATTCTCCGCTCCTCGTACCCCGTTCAGGAATGGCTTCCTTTGTTGCCGTTCATAAATCCTTATCAGGAGGTACAGGCATTTCGTCTAGCGTCACCACCTTTAAGGAAATCAGAAAGTCTACCCTGACGTCACTGCTGTCGTCGAGTTCACCATCTCTCCCTGATACGCTGGACAACGAAAGCCTCGCTCTCCAGTTCTCACTCCTCCGCGATCGGATCGCAAATTTGGAAACCGCACCAGTGCCCGGTGGACATTCATATAACTTCTACACAGACGCAAATATTCGCGAGCTGAAGAAAGCTGCCATCGTAATAACTGCTCTCAAACGTCGGCTTGAAGAAATCATAAACGACTGGCCAGATCAGATGGTACTCCAACATCTGAAGAGTCGCTGTGATGTTGTCCTTGGTCTTGACCTTCATAGTCCGGTGGCGAAAATTCTTTCTGCTCTCGAACAGCTACTATTACACACTGAAGACTGGGAAATCTACTCGAACCGTGAAAACACCCTGAAGTTGAACCAACAGTGTTTGATCGGGCTGATTGTGGAGTGGCGACGCTTGGAACTGTCTTGCTGGCAGGTTCTCTTAGAATCACAGTCTACAACATTCGAACAAGGGGTATCCGAGTGGTGGTTCAGGTTGTACGATGCCACCCTTCGTGGACCACTTGATGCTCGGGATCGAGACGAAAATGGAAATTCCGAAGGCCTGGAAAAGTACCTTGACACCTTGATTCCACTCCTTGACGACTTTATTCGGACCAGCCCTCTTGGTGAATTCCACTCACGAATGGGACTCCTCCAAACTTTCGAAACATACATTCAGCAACTCGTCCACAGCAAAGCAGATCATCAGCAGACCACTTTGGATCGCGTCCGGCGCATCTTGAATTCAACAGGGAGCTACTATGCATTGTTCTCTTCCCAGATATCTTCCCATCTCGCTGATCAACGGGCTGCGTTGGAGAAGGAAATTCGAGGATTCATCAAACTGGCAAGCTGGAAGGACATCAATGTCCAGGCCCTAAAAGCAAGCGCTCAGCGTACCCACCATCAGCTGTATAAGATTATTCGTAAATTTCGTGACGTCCTCCGTCAGCCCATTCTGGACCGCCTGCACCCACAACAAGCCGATGTTGCTGAAACAAAGTATCTACATTTCGAGTCCGTGCGGGTAGCCCGTGACATACTTGGGTTTTCGCTTCCCGAAACTGAAGCCGGAGCATCATCTTCCAACCACCTCGTCAAGCTGAGCTCGACGTTCACAAAATTCGATTCATTCATCAACAATCGCATCCGATCCTTCATTCATGCCAAGTCTGCGCACATTGTAGATCATCTCGCAGTGGATGTCATTGTTACGACGAAGGAGCTTGCTTCTGTATCACTTCCTAGTGACACATCCAAGCATCGAAAGGCTCTACTGGTTCGAAAGAGAAAGGCGTGGAGTGACCTCCTGAAGGAGTTGAAGCGTTCAGGGTTTGCGATGAACATCAAACCAGAAGTACTTCGCCAGAATGCAGATATCCGTTGGCTTCGAGAGCAACCAATCATGCCTTCTGTTGCTGAACCTGCGATGTCGACCCAGAAGGGCGAGAATTATTTCGTCCGATTGTGCGGGTCTCTTCCAGCACTCCGCTCGACTCTTTCAAATCACCATTCAGACCTTACGACTCGCGAACTCCAAAGGGGCGTGATGCTACTGGAATCTGGCTTTTCTATAGGCGTTGACTTACGCTCTCGGTGAGTTCTACATTTAATCCGGTTTTGATGGACTCTGATGTGAGTCCCAGGTTGACAGCTTCACTGGGAAAATATCAAAAGCTGGAACAGATGACTACTCGTATGCAGATGTTATCTTCAGATCCGCAGGTCCTGTATTCGGGCTCTGGCGTTCTTGACCATGTTACCTGCATCAAGAACATTCTTTGCAAGCTCGTCAGCGCACTTCACGAGTTGAAAGACGGCGTGGAAAAACATAATGCTATGCAACCTAGGGTGAAGGCTCCCGAACTGCTTGTGCAGGAGATTCGCAGTATCGAGACCTCGACTGCAGTCTTGCGAGATCGCTTTACTGCAGTCACGGAAAACTTGAACTTGACCTCTGTGCCAATTTTATTGCGAAGTGAGTTCCAAACCTCTTATCTACGTGATCTACTTTGAATACTGATATGAATTTTAGACGAACATGAGGTGCTTCTCGAAGCTCACCGACATTTCCTTGAGACCTCTGCAAATCTCCGTCGCTGGGCGGAGAGCCTCCCCAGTTTCAACTACTTGTTCCGTCCTGTAGAACAGTGGCTCGGTTCACAGGAGCTTTCGCCACTACTTCCGTCTCATACCAACTTCATTGCATCCGATGGCACTATCGACACCATTATCAACACTTTCCTGGTGACTGTGCAGACCTTGGTAGGGAAGTGCCCAGAGACCACACTCCCGTCTCAAGAGGATGACAACGATAATTATATACTTCAAGATCACCGTGTTGTTCGCGAATTTACCCACCTCTTAAACTTGGACGCCATCATGGTCGGCCTGGACAAAGTACTGCTTCATTTCATCGCCCATCCAGAGAGTCTCCAGCAAAATGTTAAACGCGTTGTGCCTTTCCTCCACGTCTACATGGGGCTCGTCAAGGATCAGCTTGCGAACCATAGCCAGTGGGTTAAGGCTATGTTTAAGCTAGATTTCGTCCTATGCTCCGTGATGCACACACTCGCTACGCAAGGATTTTGTCAGCCACTCGACTCTGACGAGAAGGAAGCTGATGGCGATGCATCAGAGACTCTGGGGGGAGTCGGTTTAGGTGATGGGTCAGGTGCAGACAACGTCAGCAAGGAGATTGAGGAGGAGAGTCAAGTGGAGGGTCTGAAGGGCGATGACACAGAGGGCCAGGAGCCGAGGGAAGACAAGGGTGATGCTGATGCAATAGAGATGAATGACGATTTTGGTGGCGACCTGGAGGACATTCCCGATAATGATTCCCAAGACGATGCGGGCTCTGATCATGAAAGCGACGTGGATCCGGAAGAACAGCTGGGAAATCTTGATCCAACAGACCCGGCTGCCGTCGACGAAAAGATGTGGGGTGACGAGAAAGGCCCGGAGGATGAGAGTCAGGAGGAAAAGACGGATCAAGACCGTTCCGAGGAGAAGTGTGGCGACTCAGAGGTAGTAGCGAAGGAAGGGAAGGATAAGTCCCAGTCAAAAGAGAAAAAGGCTGAAGGAAAGAAAGAACCGACTGAAGAGACAGCCGCAGATGGAGAGGACGAGCCTATGGAGGAGCAAGCAGAGGAAGAAGAGGGAGAGGGTCCCAACGCTAGCGGGGCGCCTATGGATGACTACGTTCAGGATGCGAACACTTTGGATCTCCCGGACGACATAGACCTCGGAGGGGATGATATGGAGTTGGGTGCTGACGATTTACCGGAAGATATGGAGGGGGATGAAGACGAGCCGTTGAATGAGCAGATGGACAATGCCGAACCAGAAACGGGCGCGGATGATTCTCCGCCAGATCAGTGGGGTCAAGATGATCACCCACCTGAAGAGGCCCCTGAGCCAATGGATCAAGAACACGACACCGATTTGCCGGGCATGGCCCAGGATGAGGATGCGGCTCCAGAAAGCGAAAGCCCAGAAGAAGACGCTTCAAAAGAAGAAGCCGTCGCCCAACCGGACGTCTCTGCAGGCGATGGCACAGCGTCATCAGAAGAAGTCCAAAATCCTAATGGCGGAGAAACCGCCGCAACAGGCCAAGCAGGCAATGCTGACGGAGCCGATGGGAAGGATACAGCTTCTCAAGACAAAGTCCAAGATCAGGATGGGTATGTGATAATTGGGCCCCTCTGCTCTATGTATGCTCACGGCTCCTACAGGTTGCCTGAAACAGGGAATCCCCCACTTGAAACGCAAAATGCTGATTCGGAGGCTGCTGGCTCTGCCGCTGCCGGTATGCAGGAGGGGCAAATGCCATCTCAAACCAATGATCAGCTTTCCACAAACCCGCTGCGTAGTCTGGGTGATGCTTTTAAGGAGATCAGGCAACGCTTCGACGACATTGTCCATGGAGAACAGAAAGACGTTCCCCGCGTACCAGCGGCTGCCGTAGATGCTGCCTCTCAGGTGGAATATCTTCAGCCAGATGATGCCGATCACGACATGCAAGCCCTAGGCCCAGCTGGAGAAGAACAGGTCGCGAAGCTCAATGAGTTGAAACTCATCGATGGAGATGACCAGACTGGCGACGTAGTCCCCATGGATGTGGACTTCCCACCGGATGTCGATAATCACGAGCAACCGTCCGGCGACCCAGCCATGCACGCAGAGCCAACTTCCACTGAGCAGCGGGATGATATCGAAGGTGCCATCTTACACAGTGCGCGCCCTCGTACAGACCAAGCAGCTCTATCCGCCGATGCCTCCACACGCAAAGCCGACGAAGACATAGAAGACACCATCGAGCACACTGTCGAAGCCGAACTACGGGACTGGCAGACACATGGGTTCCCCGATGCCGGGGCGGAGAAGATCTGGCGTCTCTACGAGTCCCTAACACACGACCTCGCATATGCACTGTGCGAACAGCTGCGGCTCATCCTGGAGCCAACACTCGCCACGCGCCTCAAGGGCGACTACCGCACCGGCAAGCGGCTGAACATGAAGAAGATCATCTCATACATCGCCAGTGACTACACCAAGGACAAAATCTGGCTACGACGCACTCGGCCGAGTCAGCGAGAGTACCAGGTTCTCATTGCCATCGACGACTCGCGGTCCATGGCCGAGTCGCACTCGGTTCACCTTGCGTACGAGACGCTCGCGCTTGTGTCAAAGGCGCTCGGCCGCCTCGAGGCTGGTGATATTGCCATTGCAAAGTTCGGAGAAAGCGTCGACATTCTGCACGGGTTCGACGAGGGCCTCTTTACGGACCAGTCAGGCATGAAGGTCATGAGTGCTTTCCGCTTCAATCAGAAAGCGACGAATGTTCTGTCGCTTGTGGAGACGAGTTTGAAGGTGCTGGAGACAGCGAGGGAGCGCCGCGCCATGAGCTCCGGCACTGCGGCGGACCTCTGGCAGCTCGAATTCATCATCTCGGATGGGATGTGCCAGGACCATGAGCAGCTTCGAACTGTGCTCCGAAAGGCAGAGGAACAGAGAGTGATGATTGTGTTTGTGATAGTCGACTCGCTGCATACCACAACGGGCAATGTCGCAAGTTCTGCTGGGGGTCAACATGGTGCGCACCAGGGGTCTATTTTGACGATGGACAAGGCGGAGTTTAAGAACGTCGACGGGAGGATGGAGCTGCAACTGGAGAAGTACTTGGACTCCTTTCCGTTCGAGTATTATGTCGTCCTGAGGGATGTGGAAGCATTACCGGAGATTCTGGCGAGCACTTTGAAACAGTTCTTTGAACGTATATCAGAGGAGTAGAATGTAACAGATATAATACCCTGCAGTTAGATTATCAATGACACATACAATATAGTGCACAAAACTGGTGATTGCGACAGACATATATGGCCGCTCATGTAGAGCAATGCATTACTACATCTTGAGCGACTTTGGTTACCAGATGTCGATGATCAGCATTCGGCACAACAATCCTATCAAGGAGACTTTGTAGATGATAATAGGCTGATGTTGAGGACCTCATTCTTGATAAAATTGTGAAGGTTTTCTGAGGACCCGCTCGGTTGTGGTCACACGGTATCCGCGAAGGTCAATTTGGACTGCCGCATGCGGCACTGCTGCCAGTGCCAACTTGCCACTGAACCCGACATCATGTCGTCCTCGGGCCTCTTCCCCAGCAAATCCCGGCCTCCTTCAAGCAAGCCCCACAATATCGTCGAGGAGGAGGAGGGACTTCTCTCAGGAGATCACCAGAGCTCCAAATCCGTGCTAGAATCAGACGTACCGCACGCATGGTCTAGAGGGAAGATCATTGGCATCGCAGCCGTCTTCATTGCACTCCTGGTCTCTGGTGCATTCTTCAGAACGCTTCTCCATGGCCCTATTGTGCCCTCAAGTCACAGCCCATGGCATGGTGGAGGCGACCTTCTTTCGAACGGCACACATGACTTCAGACGGACGGTCCTGATAGTCTCTATTGATGGTCTAAGGTCGGACTATAATCTATGTATGTGTTCTTTGTACTGATTAATGCTTTGTAGAGCTGACTACTTGGACCGTGGTTTGACTCCTCACCTCCTCAACATCAGTAAGAATGGGCTTCGGGCGAAGTCCATGAGACCAATATTCCCTGTGCGTACTTTCACCATGGATCTAGTTTATGTGTACTCATTCTTCACTCTTAATGAAAACCAGACTTTGACGTTCCCGTGAGTGACATCCTAACATATAATTGCGGAATACTATCTCAACACTTGAGCCGTTTCAGCAATCATTGGGCTCTGATGTACGTTCATCTCAATCGCATTCAGGATTTTTCATTCAAGTATCTTCTAGGACAGGGCTTTATGCTGAATCCCATGGGATTGTAGCCAATGTAGGAGTGGACTTGCTGGACTACAGACAAGTTACTAACATTTGCCCCCACAGAACTTTTGGGACCCTGTAACCAAAAAGGAGTTCTGGTACAACAACGCCAACTCAGCATGGGACCCCAACTGGTGGTTTGGAGAGCCGGTAGGATATCTTGTCCTGGCTTATCTTAGAACGATCTTAATGGTGTCTTCTAGATGTGGGAGACGGCTGTTAAAGCTGGACTCATCACAGCGAACCTCATGTGGTCAGTCGAACATTCCGGTCACATTACGCGTCATTTTCAATGTCTTCGCAGGCCAGGTCCTCCAAAGACTACATCGGGTGCTGCTTCAACATATTTCGTTCCCTGGAAGGTACATTTCTCCGTACGTTTATTTCAGAATTCTTGGCTCATTCACCACAGGATAAAGTCCCGTTGGATGACAAGCTGGATCAAATACTTGACTGGATTAACCTTCCCCTCGAGCTCAGGCCTCAACTCATCACGGGTACATTGT
>JABCKG010000132.1:13699-26845 GCA_018851835.1 Hypsizygus ulmarius | reverse complement strand
GACAGGCGTCTGATGTGTCTGGAAGCCAGAAATCGTGCGGGGCTTGCCTGCTTGGCCAACAACATCGACAGCCTAGGGGGAACCAATTTAGTTCTAGCAACATGGTTACGGCGTTGAGACGAAGGCTTACCTGGCCGACGCGGACAGTGACGGGAGTATTGTTCAGTTCCTCATCGAGGGTGATCAGGAATCGAGGGTACATCGCAGTGACCAAGAAATAGAGCATCCAGTG
Source organism: Hypsizygus ulmarius (assembly GCA_018851835.1). Taxonomy (NCBI): domain Eukaryota; kingdom Fungi; phylum Basidiomycota; class Agaricomycetes; order Agaricales; family Lyophyllaceae; genus Hypsizygus; species Hypsizygus ulmarius. The sequence goes on along the minus strand of JABCKG010000132.1, from coordinate 26,613 downwards.
GTACTTATCAAGGACAACTAGGAACACAGGAACAAACTCAGTCAGGACTGTAAATATAACAGAAAACGCGAAACGCACATCCTTTGGCGTCGGTGAATGCCGTGATAGTAGCCAACAAACCCGCGACGGCTGGCCGACTCATGATACTCCGATCCGCGAAGAAGGGGTTGAGTCCAATAGTTCCCTTGCCCATGTGCACCAATCCCTGTGCGATCCGCACCATGAACAGGCAATCGGGCTCCTTGTAGTAGTATCCTGCGAGCTGGCGCAGCATTTGAGCAAGGCGGGCATTGTTTGTGCCAGCGCCGACGAGCCCCATGGCGAAGATCGCGTTGAGCGCGACTTGGAGGTCGTTGTCGTGGCTGTACTTGGAGAGCGTGTCAAGGATGGGAAGCTGAGGATTCGAGGTGCTGACAAGGCCAATGGCGAGGGGAACACATTTGCGGATTGTGGGCTCGCCGTAATGCATCTGTATCCAAAACGTGAACAGACTGTTATTTAAACTACTATTGTGTTTGAGTTATACTCACGAGATGGTTAAACTGCCTCAGCGACATTTCGGCTCCAATATCTTCGCCCATGGCGATCAAGGCAACAGCGAGCACAGCAAATGCTTGGAAGGTGTCGTCGCGCTTTTCCTCTTCCTTCTCCTCTTCCTTGTTCTCCTTCTCCTTCTCCTTGTCCACTTCCTTGTCCTTGGCGACGCCGATATGTTCATCACAGTGATGGAGCATAGCCTGGATCTTCAAGACATTCCCAGTACCAGCGAAGGAGCACGCCTCGACGAGAATCTGGGCAGTCTTCGAGATTGGGTGATCGATGGCCTTTAGCGTCTCGATGGTGGCGTCTGAAGCATCTTGCAGGCCTAAAAGATGGACAGATATGTATTGAAATCTGCTATTCTCCACCATAGCAAGAGTGGGCTTACCAAGGTAGAGCAATCCCAAACCAAGTGCCATGAACCGTGCCCACTTCTCGTCCAGCGACTTGTCATCACGATCGAACTTCTCCATGAGAGTCTGTAATATGGTGCCCGTGACCTCACCATTCTCACTTCCTACGAAGATAAATCCAAGGGCAAGTGCTGCCAGACTGGCGATTTCCATCGACACCGAGTCGTCGGCGACATGCGGAAGAAGGTAAGGTAGGAGGTCTTCACGGTGTGAACCAGCATAGGCAAGGCCGATGCCCATGATTGCGCTCGTTTTGAGAGGCATAGATTTGTTCTCCGTGAACTCGCCGAGAAGTGCAAGCGCAGCATCCGCTTCTGTGCGAACACCACAGTTCAGGATTCCAGTAGCAAAGAGCGCACCAGCCTAGAGGTAAAAATGTAAGACTTCGAGAGCGCTAAAACCGTTAACATGTAGATGACCTTGATGTGCTCCTCGGACGAGTAAGTATATTTGTCAACGTGACTCAAACCAACATCCGTGTCCCAGAGCAAGCTGAGACCGAGAGATGCAGCAGCACTCATCATACCTGCAGGCTGGTCAGCATGATCGTGGTTAAGGTTCAAATATAAAGCTAACCAGCAACCCCAAGCTCCTTCCCGAACTCGCGAAAATGAGTGCTTAGGCGACTGTTGCTCAAGCATTCTAAAAGGTCTTCGGGAAGCTCTTCTTGGAAGTCAGCATCGGCATCAGCATCAGCGTTGTCTTCACTAGGAGGGTGTAACCATTCTATGGGAATTTGCGCCCGTGCGAGGAGGAATGCGAGTTGTCGCTTCATGAGTCTAATGAACTTCGTCAGCCGAGTGGGATGTCGAGCAGCGATGCACGTACGGATTACCAGGTGCGTTGAAGTCCTCACGAACGAGATCTGGGTTATTGAGACGGATGGCGAGGGCAAGTGCTTCCGGGAATTTGTGGTGTTGGACATAGATGGTATGTGCTGTTCGGAGGAAAGAGACATCGTCTGGAGGAGGGAGGAGGTTTACGCATCTGATGAACAATCAGTATAGTTTTCAATGCCTCCGGAACAATGACGTACCGAATCATGTATTGACAAACTCGACCATACGTGTTGTCGTCGACCAGTTGTGCGATTTCTTCGACGATCTCCATTTCCTCCAGAAGGTCCACTGCATCTGGCTCCGCGTTATGGCTAAGTAAGAACACCGCACACTGTTTTGCAAGCGCGCGGAGATCGTCGATAGTTCCCGGAAGCTGATCTTCGGGCTTCTTTTCGGTGTCGGCTTCTCCAGGTGCAGATATCTCGATGTCTTCTTGTTCTCGTATCGTATATTCGTCACCAAGTTCAGCAGCAAGATGGCGTACGTATTCATGGCCCCATGTACCGGGGTCAGCCAGGGGAGAATCCGCTGGTCGGAGTGATGCAGAGAGGAGACGGTATTTGAGGGTGCCGCGGGGTTGTGTGTCTGAGTATGTCATGGCAAGGACGGAAAGAATGTCTGCAAAGAGACTCTGGATGAGTGCTTTAAGTGATGGCTGATTAAATATGAATGGCTGTGAAAATACCTTGTCTTCTGAAATGGGCCATGTTGCGTAGAGGGCTTCGAGGTCGGGATAGTGAGGACGCAAGAATTTCAAGGGTTTTGGTACAGATGTCATGGACGACGTTGATGTTCTGATCAGTGTCCGCAGAGTCTCGAGCGCAGGTCGATATAGCTCGGTATTTGATTCCTTGTTGAGAAGAGATGAGTACGAGACCGGAATCCACATTGTTACATCACACACCTTGAGCCGTTCCACGAGCATCTCCAGCTCATTTCTAAGTTGCAGGTCTTCCTCTGACTGCACGCGAATTATGACTAGCTATTATGATTTCAGACCAAAAGCGTGCTCACCAGATCCTCGCTTTCATCCTTTCCGTCTACCGTGGGCTTGACATCTTTCAACAGCCGGGAGGAGCCCTCTTCCTTGTCCTTTTCCCCATCCTCCGGTTTCTCCTTCTTCTTTGGATCCTCAGACTGAACCGAGATCGCGAATTCCGTTGGTTTGGACATGGGTGTGGACAAGTTGAATGAAATTGCAACGCGACGCGCGTTCTTGCTCGGTTTTCCCACAGTCCTTCCATTCTGGGTGTAGTTGCTGTGGCTTACTTGGCTGTGCCGTTGGAAATAAGCAGTTCACAACTTACACCCAACCTACACGTGCTGTAAACAGTAACAATGTCTCATGAAAGTATGAACGACTTCCATTTACGTCCTTCCAAAATTACGTTCGTCTCCTGACCGAACGCACTTCTAAGAAGTATTTAACGGATTTGTGGCTGGCCATTCCTGTCCCTTATTGACCCCAGGACTGTATGCCACGACATGGGCGAAGGAATACAGATCACGATTCCTGGTTTGTCGTCTCGTCCGGTATTGAGATAGTTAACTGACCGTATACTCAGATTTGGATGATGATGAGTACAATTCAACGCCTACACCATTTGGACGGTCTGCAGGGGGTGGTGCATTTGGATTTGGAGGGGGTTTTGGGAGCTCAGGTCTAGATTCGCCAACCCTGACGACACCCGTGGCTGAGCATGGTGAACGCAGTCACTTTGCTTTGCACTCTCGGATGGACTCTGTGGCATCAGAGGATTCGATAAGCTCTGCTACCACTCGTTACACGAGCAAGCCCTTCGCCCACTCCTCACAGTCTTCAATTGCGACAACGAGTACAGCCTTTTCGAAGAAGCCCTCATTTGCCTCAATTCGCAATGCTTTCAAGAGCGGAAAGAATGTCGAACCACCACCTGTGCCATTGATTGACCACCATGTATATCCCGTGTTGAAGAACCCATTCAATCGTTCAACTTCGTCACTCAACCACAACTCCCCTGTTATCTCTCGCGCCCAATTTGGGACAATGAACACCCCAAGTCCGCCTATTCCACGACCGCCAACCCCAGGATCAACTGCTCGTAGTACCACCAAGTCCAAACATCACACACCCGCGAAGTCGCATCACTCTCAGACCGGCTCAATATTCCACATATCAGACGGAGGAAGCGAGTATGGACACGGATATTCTTCATCTCCACCTCCTGTACCCAGAATGCCAAATGCATTTGGACCGTTTCATCGCAGCGATACTCCACCAATATCGGATTTTGAGGATGACAGAGTCGTCATGGACCCTAAAACACCGTCTGATTATGCTCTGCATGCTGTATTCATGCGGTTCGCTGCTTCCGCGGAGAGTAAGATCGACATGTTCCTACGGCAGAATCTGGTAAGTCCTCTTCATCGATATATGTCTATTCAGCGATAATAGTCTTGCTAGGATCAAGATCATTTACTCTCCGACATCATAGGCGCGGGTATGGATCCTAATTTTGACGAGACGCTCAAATCCCTGGGAAAGATAGCCCAGAAGCATGCAAAGCCTGTGCTGGACTCCATCATGCGCTGGCGGAGAAGCCAGGGCGAAAATGTTGGGTCAGACCTCATTCGTCTCCACACAACACAGCCATCATCAGTAACGACGCCACGCCCCTACCGTCCGCATGACGTACCGGGTCTTCTCAACGAACGAAAGTCTCTAGCGGCCATCTACATTATGTGTCGAGCTCTTATTGCGGTTATGCAATCTATCTCCAAAGACGCACTTGGTGATGCCATGGGATATACTTTGGAGGAGACAACTTTTGCTCAGTTCAGAAAGCCGGAATTGAAGTTGCTTACCCAGTCGGCAAATCATCGTACAAATGCAGATTTATACGCCACGTTGTTGGGGCACATCGCTAATGTTCGGTAAGGACATCTTGATTCTCACCCTTCGGATTAGTCTCATAATTTCAATAGTTTTGTGAGCGTGACTGACCGATTTTTGTCGGAGTTGGATCCTCTCAAGAAAGGCCTAGTCCCGAAAGATCCCGATACGAAATACGAGAACCTTGTCAGAGGATTGAAGCACATCCAAATCAAGGTATATGGACTCTTCGTGCCTTTCTTGTTCAGTGCTTACGCAATCTGGCATAGGTCTGGCCGCCAGAAGCATTTGAGGAAGGTGCGGAGTTCCTGGAGTCCCTCTCCGAGTCTTACGCAAATGCACACGGCCTTCGCTTGAAGACAGTGTTTGCAGAAACACTGACAAAGCTACTGCATCCGATCGGAAAGGTGGGTGTCCATATCGACCGAAACATGGTCACTAAATTAATATCCCCTTCCCCGTTAGACTGCTCAAGCTGAAACAAATAACCCACAGTGGGCCAGAGCCATCGAGTTCATATATCCTAAGGCCCGGGAAATGATGTCCAAACCACGGTATTGGCCCGTCGCGTTTCCTTTGGCTATAACTAGCCTGTGCGTGGCTCCGCAGAGCTATTTTTTGAAACACTGGGTAGCATGCTTCGAGGCAGCTTGCTCGAAACTGAAGGTACGACTTTCCCCTCTTTCATGTAGTTTTTCGTCTGATTACCAGAACAGGATAAGCCCCTGAGGACACCGATAATGAATGGAATCATGCGTCTGGTCTGGACATATCTTTATAGATGTCAGGAGTCTGCGTCAACGACGAGTTCGAGACTGGACTCACTGATGAAACATTTCTTTCCAACCAACCGGCTCACGATATTTCCCTCTGAAGAGCGCCTTGAACCCTTCATTTACATCGTCCACTTCATTCTCTCCCGCCACGTGGAACATGGTCGTACTGTATGCTTGGACCTCCTCCAAGAATCTGCGATAGCACCACTGCAGCAATCAGGAAATATCGGAAGTGTCCTCGCTCCAGAGCGAATATCAATCGCGGTCCAAGCTATTCTGTTATCGCTATACGCAATAGAGAAAGAAGCACTTACACCGGCCTGGCCATCAAGCAGCGATTTCTCCGTCGCACCTTCATGGAACGACTATCCAACCTCATCCGAATTTGTCTCCGTGTCCCTACTCTCCAAACCTGGGATGAAAGACTTCTTCGACCGTGTCGGTTCCATCCTCACAACTATCGCGGTATATTGCAGTAACGCCATCAGCCACATGTCCATCTTCGACGACCAATGGTCCTATGCTCGCCTAAACCTCTCATATGAGGAGGCGCACACCTATGCCATCCGTCGGCACGTGGATGGACATACGGTTGCGTATCCGAGCCATTGTATCTCCCAGGTCAGCATGCTACAGACGTGCTTCCAATCGTGGCCTCGCTGTCTGCATCCATCCATCGCACTGGGGGATGCGCTGGACATGCTCCTTCGCGGTGTTGTACACGTGGAGCCCGCCTTGGCAGACGTGTCATGTGCTGCGTTAAAACGCTTCATGGCAGACCGCTCACATGCGCTGACCGTCCTCTCGCGGTTCACGAAGTTTCTTTTCAGTCCAGCACGCATCACACATGAAAGCAACAGCGTACGTTTGCTCGTTGAGTCTTCCCAAATTTTGGGTCTTTGGGTTGATCTTGTTGATGGTTGGCTACGCGGTCTTTTGGGACAGAGCAAAGAGACACTTGCGGAGGAGGAACCAGCGATCATGGCGCGGTGTGCTGAGATTGAGGGTGCAGCTCTGTTTCTCCTGACGCACGAGACCCAATCGATACATGCAGCTGGTGTTAAAGTCATTCGCGTAATGGGTTTACTTGTTGAACACATTGCTCCATACCATGTTGATATCCCAAGGACTTCCCTCCGTCTTGTGGAATACCTGCATGGGAAGGGTATGGAGAAGACCTACCTCACTGGCTACGACGAACTGCTCGAACAGCCCGAGATGGTCCGGTTGGAGCAATGGCGTCAATCCAAGCGGGCAGATGTTGCCTTGCGGATCGCGGATAGCACGAATGAGCGGGACCGTAAACTGTGGCATTTTGTGTTTCCTGCTTTTCTTCAGGCAAGCATGGAGGGCGGTGCCGCTCTCGGCACTTTCAGAGAGAGCGTGGTTGCTGCCGCATCACGGTATCATCCGACGATTTCATTACTCGCCGGATTGAGCACCAGGGTTCCAGCGGGTATGCCGAACCGCACACCACTGATCGGGGGGGATGGTCCAAAGCTTCTCAAGGAGAATGAACCTTTCGTTGATCAGTGGCGTATATGGGTCAAGGTTCTCTGCTCGACGGCCACCCTTTCAGAGTCCCACCGCCCGGCCCTGACACAACTTGGAAGAGAGCATACACGTGCTCCATCCGACGCTAGCTTCGAAAGGGAACGACTTTCAACTACCCGAGGTCTGTTCAGATATTTAACGCCATTTTTGGATTCAGAATACACGCGCTTTCGTGATGCGGCCGTGGTGTGCATCAGCTCTTTCCCATCCAATGCGTACCCACAACTCCTTGAAGACCTCAGTCTTCTTGCAGGCCGCCAATTCTACGATGATCAGAGGTCTAAATCTGGATCCTCTCCAGCGGTTGAGCCGACTCTTGGCATCCTTGCTAATCGACAATTATATGATGATTCTCGGTCAAAAGCTGGAATGAATGTCCTAACAGAACGGACACGACGCCAGGAGCGCCTCCATTCCGCCGTTGCGCGTATTTACTATCTCACCGCTCCATTCCTTCAACTCCAGCGATCGGCAGGCCGACAAGCAGCTCTTGCCAATGTCCTCAAGTTTGTTCGCAACACGCAGGCATTTCTCACCGCCCCGGAGATGCGAGATAATCACACTCTTCAACGTTTGCGGCGGTATTTTTGCGGCACGGTTGAAAGGCTATTTGACGGGCTGGCGACGCTCAAGGACTCTGATCGCTTTATTCCTTCCAATATGCATTTGACATTATACCGCCTCTGTGAGGAATGGTGTCAACTTGGCCCCCAGGCAGAGAGTGTCAGGAAGCGATATAACATGATGCAGAGGTTGGCCGTAGCATCAGTCCCTCAGAGTGCTGCAGTGTCCGCTGGGGAACGCTTCAAGACTGAGACTACGATGCTTTCGCTCGCGGCTGTTGGGGCCCTTGCTTCTCTTTGCGTTCGTAATACACCTATGGTCATAGTTCTCTTCTGACTATCTTGGCTTTCTTTTCAGCAAAAGGCATTCTTCCCACCTGATATGTCATCGAACTCTCCTACCGAGCGTCCGTCCCCGGAATACGTCAAGCCACTCACTCCTTGTGGTGTCTTGGATCGATTAAGCGGTATCCTTTCTTCATCCCACAAGCTTACCCAGACACGGGGAAAGTACGTCAATTCGACACACGCTTTGGTATTCCTATTCATCGTCTAATTGTAGGAAAGCGCTGAAGTCCATCCTGAGTCACAACAAAAGCGAGAAAGAGCTTTTAGATGAGTCCATCAGACGTGCAGTCGTCCTGACAGGTCAGGTAGATACGTCAAACGGACGATTTTTTGAGGTCATATCCGACGTCGTCTGCACCAACCCAAATCATGGCTTCACCTTCTCCCAAATCGTCTGCCTTGGTCTCTCGAATCTGCGCCATCCCCTGCTAGAAACCCGTCGCCACGCCTTCAATATGCTGGAGGCCATCCATCAGCAGTCGTCAGGACTTCTCGCTCTTTCTAACTTCGACGCTACTGTTGGAAGTAGCGCCTCAGGCACATACGTTCACGCGCACCGCATGATTTCAGACTTCCTTGCTGGTGAACACCCTCATCAAGCTATCAGCATACTCGCTCAGTTCGCTGCCTGGCTTCCTCAACTTCCTGACATAGTGTACAGCACCAACGTGACCATCCTGATACTTCAAAGTCTGGAGTTCTGGATTCCAAACATTGAACTGATGCCAGAAGATAGGTCAGGATGGTCGCCTGGAGCCCTCTCTGCCTTGTATCATCTCATCTCCTTAACTCTCCGTTACGGACAAAGTCACGCCGAGCAAATCCTCGTTATATGGACGAAATTGGTTGAATCGCCTCATCCTGCAAACGGCCATGCTACTGTACGCTTTCTGCTTGAACACTCGCATAAAGTTGGAAGCACGATATACATTGAATGTGCGGCCAACATCGTAGCATGTTTGTGCCAAACATCGATAAGCCGACAAATTTTCCAGGAATTGTGCTCCGTCATAGAGCCTGCACGGATGCTGCCTACCATTGAACACAAGCTGACATTCCCAGATGCTCGTGATATGGAATTGTGGGCAGACCTTGACGCTTTGTTCGCTGAAGAACCCCGCTTGTCTTTGGGTTCAGCACAATTTGCATGGCTCTTTTTGACCGATGTCGCCATCCAACGCTGCTGGGAATCGAAGGACCAATTACCGATCTTACTCCATGCGCTCTTCACTCATCTCGACCACCGGACACCTTTTATTAGGCATCGTGCTCAGAAAATGTTATTCCAGTGGCTCCGATCATGGGCACCTGGGTTTGACGAATTGCCAGATCGTTCGGCCAATCCAGGTCGCATGGCAATTAAAGGTGCAATCTCTCGGCTGGAAGAGGAGGCAGAAGAGATGTATTGGGATGATGATGAATCAAGCGTGGACTCAGAACCCAAGATGCGGTGGCTTGCATCTCGCGTCCTACATCATTTAGAGCCTCTTTGCCCGTCTTTGAGGGAGGACTGGGGATCTCTGGCGTTAGATTGGGGAACTACTTGTTCAATCCGCGCGACCGCTTTTCGATCTCTCCAAATCTTCAGAGCCCTTATGCCGCGAGTGAAGCAACGAGAGTTAGCGGTCTTGCTAGGCAGGCTATCGAACACCATCTCGGCGTCAGATGAGAGTCTCCATTCCTTCACTTCCGAGATTCTTCAGACAGTCACTGCCTTGGTCACCACGGGAGATATTGATTGGACTTTGCTGCCCCAGATCTTCTGGTGCGCTTGTGCATCCCTTTCTACTACCATCCAGAAAGAATTTTCCGATGTTCTTACTCTCTTGGAAGCCTTGCTCACGAAGATCGACTTGGACGATTTTGATACCGTGGACCTCCTACTCTCGCGGCGTCCCTTGGACTGGCAAGGATCTGCATCAATGCAGCCAGCCCTTCTCAAAGGACTACGATCAGCGAATACGTCTGGAAAAACCTTCAAGATCTTACAAACTCTCGCACGAGTCCAGGATGACCGTATGATCGATGCTTCAGGCGGCCGAGTACGCGACCTATACACCCTTTCGTTGCCTTGGTGCCTACACGCCATGGCCTCAGATCAGCCGGACAGTGCCCTCAAGAAGTTTGCTGAGGACATCAGCACCCTTGCGGCGTCCGAGGGGAGACAGAGCATCCAAAAGATCATGACATCCTTCGCCAAAAGTCACTTCAGAACCAGGGACGACTTCCTCCGTCAATCCGTTTCAAGTCTACGAGAACACTACGGCGCGGACCATTGGACCGAGATTGTCACTCTTCTTCTTGGGCTCGTCCTGAACCGCGAACGCTGGTTGCAGATCCACGCGATGCAGATCCTTAAAGTCCTGTTCCAGCAACGAGAAACAAGGAGTCCATTTGAACTGTTAGGGTCGGAACTCCTGATGCCTTTGTTGCGCCTGTTGGAAACGGACCTTGCGCCACAAGCTCTGGAAGTACTCGAAGAACCCATGATCATGTCGGGCGGACCGGCAGCTAAGCATGTACTGAGGATGAGCATGCACTTGCAAACACTTCCACAGAGTCAAGACCCTGATTCCGTTGCCACAGTTTTTGGGATCCCAGAGGAGTCTGGATGGTGCATTGCCCAAGTTGATCGACTTCGGGAAATTTGTCGTTTCAATGTCATGGCCGTGTTCGACACATGCTCCATGCCTTCCCGACCGTCGCGCATTGACTTCGAGCCGGAGGTCGAGGCGCTTGCATCCCTCGAACCTGCTGCAGAGGAGGATTTGGGCGGGTTGGTGAAGGACCTACACGAGCTGACGAGCTTCTTCCAAGACGACGAGCCCTATCAGAGTAGCATGGCTCTGCCACCTCCTAATAGAAGGCTTGAAGCCCGTGTGGCTGCGATCCTTGCCAAGTCCACTGCCTCCGACGCCGTGATGGATACCCCGCAGACACCTTTCTTGGATGTCTTTCATATCAAAGGCGCGAATGATGACCACTCAGATGACTCGGACGACTTCTCAGATGCCGATTCAGGTATCGACGAGTTCGTTTTTGACTCGCCTTCATTGTATCGCAGCGCTCCCAATGGTTTCCGGTCTCATTAGTTAATTATCGATATTGACAATTCATCCTCCTCCCATCCTTATTATCTACTTACAAAGCATTGTATTTGATTAGACATACGCATACTGTACCATATTGTAATCCCACACGCACGACATACGTATACGCACCGTACATACTGATATTTGTAGAATCATCAATGATAACTTGAATATAATGCAGACCACGTACCTCTCAACATCGCTCGAAAACCTTGTACAGCTCTGGGAGACTCGCAACCTGCACTACGTCTCGATCAAGTAGAGATTTAGGAGCGGCGAGGTAACGTCGCATTGCCGGAAATAGCACATGCTGGATTTGCCACCTCTCTGCCTTTTCCTGTGCCTTCATGTCCGCCGACACAGGGAGTGAGGAAGGCGGTATCGCAGTCGCGCCTGGCGTGTAGAAATAGGCTAACTCTCGTAGAAATGTATCGAAGCATTCCGTCTCGGAAGTCCAGTCAACCTAGGTAAATCAGTTAGTACCCATCTTCCCATAGAGCTGGTACAGCAATGACATAATGTACCTGTGGCCCAAGTCGCATCAGGAGGCTGGGTAGATTGTCAAGATTGGGTGTGTAATCTCGCAGGAGCAGCGGAAGGCTTTCTACTCGACCCTTTTCTGTTATCGACAACGAGAAATACTCCGCAAGCATTTCCCGTCGTGTCATAAGGACCTGAACAATATTCTGTAGAACTTTCCAATCCATCAAGGTGCAGAAGGATAGATTGAAGGATAAACTTTACATCAACGATTTGAGCCTTGCTCAATGAGCTATCTTCGATTGACTCTTCTGCATTTATTGCAATTTCTATCAAGGTCCGTAGAGAAGGGGGTGGCTCGAGTTTCAGACGGTTGAAGTCACCGAATTGACGTAGGCCAAGTTGATAAAACAGTTCTTCCCTGAAAACCACAAAAGCCAGTTGTTAGATTTCGGACGAGTAAACGGGGAGAAGAACATACGCCAAAGAGCCATGGTTTACAAGATAAAGATTAGTCGAGTATTGGACTAACGAAAGAGACCTGGGAAGATCGACAATTCCGACAAAGGTGTGCTTCTCGAGTATCTCAGTGAGATCTGAAGCAGCAAGAATCAGTAGCTCGCAGACAATGCTAGTGTGTTGGCATATAATCACGTTTATGCTTTCCCTTAGTGATGTTTTGCCGTAGATTCGTGACGGATGTCAAGAAACATTCTGATTCCTTGACGTCGCGAGACATAGCAGGACTTGGCTCGTCCGGCTGACCTTTACTCGATGACGACTTGTTAATCTGAACAGGGTTTGCAATAGGGAACATGGAATCCAACGTCCTGTCCTTCAATGATGTTCGAACTTTGTGCTGAGACAAGGTTTTCTTTTTTCTTTCGCCTGCTGTTCACAAATGAGAAGCATGAATGCCTACCCTTAATCGCGGACAGTATAAACCTACCATTGGAAAGTGCTGATGATTCATCCCCTTCTTCGTTGTCGCTGCTTTCCCGTTGTTTGCCTTTCCGCTTTTTGGATATTCCTTGGTCGGGGTTAACAATATTGCCTGTCAGAAGAGTCTGAGGGTATACCCTTAGAAAGGATGTTATAAGGTGACTCAGTGATCATACCTGATATTCAAATAGTCTTGAATGACTCTGCACTGTGAGGGCTTTCTGGAATTCGTCCGAAATTTTCTCCACAATTGAGTCCTCGTTGAGAAAGTGGACTTCACGCTTGGTGGGATGTACGTTTACATCAACAGACCTGGGATCAATTTCGAGACTAAAAGCATGATGAAGATTGACCTTAACGGGCACTGCACAAACACGAACCTCAAGTAGATGAAAGGAGAGGCGCCCTTCGGTAATATCCCGTTGTAAACTGCTTCAAATGCGCGCTTCATGCGAGATGATTCGACCAAACGATCTTTGGGAAATCAGACACAAG
>JABCKG010000131.1:0-26890 GCA_018851835.1 Hypsizygus ulmarius | reverse complement strand
CCGAAAATATCAACCTCCGATCAGAATGAAGTACTCTCCCGCATTCTTAACTTGAGCCATGTGCGCAAGCCCTTAAACAAATTGTAGCATTCTATAGGTCTACCGAGGCGTATCATCGTGAACGTCCTTAGCTATTCTGTAGCAGAGGTAGATATCATAATAGTAAGCATAGTAAACACCATTAACACCATTCCGTGACTCAAAATCCAAGGCGTAAGTCATATAGTAGTGTCCCGTCGGAGGCACAACCTTCTCGAATTCGTCACCAAAGTGTTAGGGTGCATCATTACGATATTGTTTCTGATTGCTATGGATGTCAGTCTTGCAAATGGGGATTGACCGAGATTGACCGTTCCAGTCCAAATTCGAAAACAAAAACCAATCATGCTGCACATGCATTTTGTCCCTTCTCGACGGCTAATGTATGCGACAGCTTTGGAAAAAATGCTCGTACTCGGTATTGGAAAACAGAAGGAAATGCGCGTGTCCAAATCTGTTGGCCTTGGCCAGTTTGACTGATATTTGTGCTATCAACGAGGATTAGAATTCTTTCTACATTGGGTTTTAGTAGCCCAAGGCCACTCACCTCGTCGAAAAAATAAGCGTCGTGTATACAGTATCTGAGCCTAGTATCTGAGCAGAAATTTTCGTGAGGTCCTCTACCTTGCATGTGCAAGGGGCTCCCATCAGGTACCAAGATACATATACTCAGCTGGTGGTGAGGCGTATTCAAGCAGAATGTATACACCGTTGTCAATCCAGAGAGGAGGGTAAACAATGTCCAGGGAGCAGCACCGAAGCAGGCAAGAAGCAGCGCACCAGAGCGCGCAGTGCGGCGTGCGAGGGCATGTGGGCATGCGCACTGTGCCAAATTTGGAACGTTCAGACTTTGTAGTTGTTGTCCAGAAGGCCTTTGAAGGACACCAGCCACACAGCAGTGTTTGCCACAAGTCGCAGCCACAACATCGTTTTCCTTTGAACACATACGAAATTTCTCAGAAGACAAGTTCTACAGCCACCTGGAGAAAGGACGTCGACCGAGAACAACATGCCTCATATTCCCATGCCCATGAATGCAGTAAATCGAGTCTAACGATTCTCTATAATGTCCGTCACTGACAGCCAGGAATAAGGCCCACCAGCATGCTGCAAATGCAGAGGACCACCTTGGAAACGGACTGCTTATTCCAGCTGCAGAGGAACATGCCAAGGCAGCGGAAGCCTACTTGGCTGCTATCGAGCGCAGTAATGACGAATCAGTTCAGTCTTCAGTCGCTTTGTGGTATGGCCAATCATGAGCAGAAGGGCTTATATGTTTCATAGGCAAAACGCACGTTAAGGTTACTGTACAATGAACATGTGAAAGCTGCCAAAGAACTGCAGCGAAAGATCAACAAATTGAGGGACGAAGGGAAGGATCCATCGCTGCCTCAAAAAGTGGAACGCCCACAGCCATCTGCCACTCGGTCTCATGCACACCCGAACATCCCTAGATCAGCGCCATCTCCCACACCACAGCGGCCCACGCCTGAGTTGCAGAACACAGTGGACGAGTCGTTTATGCTGTTAGCAGGGCAGCGAGTGCGTGCACCTGTTCACCCCCGATGTCCCTAGACTTACTAGTTTATTCAAGTCTGACCCTGGAGACGCATTCAATCAGTTCTGGAATATTATGCAGGGAATGCTGGATAATCTCTCGCAACCAGTTGCTTTTGCAACGGTACCCCTCGGCAACAAAGAACCTTCCTCGGGAGCACGAACGCCGCCAATCCCCAGGAGAGAATCTAGTCTCAGTAGCGACACTGATTCAGCAGATGAGCCTATGTTGTCACGCTTCACGAGACGGATTGGGATTGGCCGAGAAGGAAAGCAGGCAGGTCGGGGAAGTGGCTTGAGTACTGTGACGCCCGTGCCTGACGATGACTTTGACGAGGGAATGCTTGATGAAGGTTAGCTATCACCCTTTCTCCTCAACGTTATTTCATCTTTTTACCCAATTCGTAGGCGATGATTTGACAGAATCGTTTCTCATGATTCCTTCTGGAAATGAACCTTCACCTGCAACTCTCAAGAAGGAGAATGCTTCTCTTAAGCTCGAAGCGGATGCACTGAAAAAACGCTTGGATGCTACTGAGCGGGTGCTCCAATTGCGGAAGGAACAGGACCTACAACTCCGAGAAAGCATCGTGCAAGCCACGAAAGAGGTATTTGGCTTCATCATCTATCCTATAATTTATATAACATGGTTTTGCTTCTAAAGGCTCAGCGTGCTATGGGCGCGTCGATGATGAATCAACGTCCTGGTGGTCTGGACATTAGCAATCTCAACATAAATGTACCGCCCCTTCCAATGCCAGGTATGACTTCAGGACGAGAAGCGCAATACGCGCGTCGACTTAAAGAGATGGAAGATGAACTACGGCTACTTCGAGCTGAGAATGAGAAAAATGTAAGTCCTTGATCGTCCTTCTCCAGTGCTTCCAGTAACGCCTTTTACACTGATCAGAAAGCTATGATTCTCAAATATCGAGAACGGTGGGAAAAGCTCAAGGAATCGGCAAAGCGGAAAAAGGAAGCAAAGGCCGCGGCAGAGGCAGCGTCATTGAGTACACGAGAGAGAATAGTGGAGGAACCTGAGGCCGAGGAAGAACTCGATAGTGCGAATGTCTCTTGATTTTTCTATCCTCAGCATATCACAAATACCTCGTAGCAATAGCAACACTACTCTTCATGTCATTCCATATAAATGCCCGACAAATCACTACTACTTAAGTATTTGTGAGGTCTGTGCGACGTGATATGTCCAGCAGAAGTACCTTCTCAGATTGGGCAAGGTTTGTATTAGGCGAAGAGTCCATGATCGACGATACGTAGGGAGCGAACAAGGGATTCGAAGTGGGCCTGAGCAGTATCCAAGCCATCTTTTCCCACCGTACCCCCATCTTGTGAGATTGTTGGGACATTGAAGGTTACCACAAGATCGGCCTGCTTGTGTTCCACGCGAAAGAGCGCCATAAATATGTGCACCTCGTCTGGCGTAGATCGGTTGAACTTCGGAACACCCTGTACACCGGAAAGGATGGTGGCAGACGGTGTATCGTCACCTCGATCGTTTGGGATAACCGTCACGGCACTGACGGTCGCGGACACAGCCGAATTGTCGTGGGCAACGGAGTCAAAATGAAATCTGGGGAAAATGGTAAGTTTGGAGATATGATGGATGACAGGCAGCTGGCCTTATCGCCTCTTCGAAGTGGGAAGGTTCAACCCTTTCTAATATTTCAACAATGATGCTGATGCTCGAGTCTGGGTACATGAACACCTCTTGTGTGTCAGGAACTTGACGCAAGGTTCTGTATGAACAGAATGGGTTCAGCTACATCATGGTGATTGTATCAAGCTCATACGCTGCATCAACGAGATCGGCTGGTGTGGAAGCTGTAATTGCGCCTCCAAAGAATTCTCGAGTGATAAGAGATGCCATGCGAAGATGTTGAGCTCAAGGATAGAATGCTCTGAGCGAGTGCCTCCGTTGTATATCGATTCAGTTACGTAGGGTGTCGTTTTTCAGCAAGGCAATCATTTGCCCTGGTAGTACTAAGTTGAAGAAACGCGTTTGAGTCAGTCAGTGGTCACTGGTACCGACCCGACGGCGTGTCGAGTTCGTCATTTACCTGCCACGTGATAGTGTGACTGTAAGTTCTGTAACGCGACGCGTCAGTCACATCTCGTGTTAAACAGCTTTTGTGAACAACCTCAATCATCCATCGCGACGTCGTCTACCTACAGCTATCGAATTTGTGTTTCCCTGTCTACTCGTGAAGAAGATGGATGCACGACGTCGATCTACCATGCAACCTGCCCCTGATCCGCATGGGAATGCGCGATCTGGCATTCCTGTACCAGCGACAATCAAGAAACCCACTCAGAACATGCGAATGTCCCTGGCTGGTCCTGCTCTGCGTGCACCATATCAGACACCTGGTCCCAACCCAAGACAGTCGATGATGCGGTCGCAGAATACAAATTCCTTGCAGCAGAGCACATCGAAGTCAAATTATGGGCGAACTCCATTAAACAAGTGAGTTCTGAACTACGTGTTATAAATTTTGTGATATCTATCAGTGCTAGCAGTACACGGCGTGGGTCTATTTGGACGAGTGGTGCGACTCTGGCTCCTCCATCAGGCAGCCAAACGTTAAAGGATACGCGAAACCTACGAGACAAGAGTGTTCAGCAAGGCATGCGACAGGACATCTATAACTACTTACAAGGCGCTGGATTTAATATCCCCCTAACCAGTCTGAACAACATTCAGGGGAAGGACTACCGGGCCATTTTTGAGTTTTTGGTCTTGATACTGGACCCTTCACACCCCCTAAACCCAAGTGCGCGAATTGAAGAGCAGTTCGTACCAGCACTGAAAGCCCTTCGCTATCCTTTCGCTCACCAAATCGATAACAAATGGCTCGCGGCACCAGCAAGCTTACATTCGTGGCCTTGGCTTCTTGGTGTCCTTCACTGGCTCGTCGAAATGTGTAAGGTATGTTGAGACCTTCCGTGGAAAGCCACCTCTGGATCATGTGTTCTGACATTATGTGGAGCTGCGAGACTTTTATTTGTCTAGTGAAGACCCCACTCTCCAAATACCGGACCAAGTACCGGAGGAATTCGATGATCCTCAGCATCACCGTGCACTCGCGTTTGACTACTTCGACCAAGCCTACACCGTCTGGCTAGATTTGATTGACGATTTCGTTGAACCCAATCAGTATTTGGAAGACAGATATGGTTAGCGCCAGACTACGTGTATTGAAGACATTGTAATCTTATCATCCAAAATTAGCCAGGAAGAACGAAAGTATTCAGCTGGATTTGGAGACCAAATTGAGCCAACTGAACCAACTGAAGACAGAATTTAATAAGTTGAAATCATCAGCGGTACGCCATCTTTTATGACTTTATTTGTTCTCACTGACTCTCTTCAAGGCGCCAGTCTCCAAACTCCAAAACGAAAATGGTCTGTTAACTGCTGATAGCGAAAAGTTCCAGAAAATTCTTCAACAGTACGAGGGAAGGAAAAAGAAGCTGATTGACACAATAGCCTACGAGAAGGCAGAGCTTGCGACTGGTGGTATGTGACTAATTTAAAAACTACTCATAGCTGACACTCGCTGCATAGGTACACACCTGGAGCAGGTCAAACAGGAGCTGAATAGACTCGACGATATCGTGAAGACACAGAATCTCTCGCCAGAAGAGGTCATCCGCATGAATACCGATCACGAGATGCTATCGCGAAATCTCGAGGATCTCAAGCAGAAAATCGCTGAGACCCACAAAGTCGTTATGACGCTCGAAGTTACCGTTACACATCGCGCGGAGGCGGCAGAAGAGGCATTGGATGCCTACACCAACCTTCTGTCTTCCCTGCAACTCTTTCCTCCACTCCCTCCCCCACTCGAGGATATTGATCTGACCCTAGAGTTAAATACTGCGGCGTCTAATCCACAACTCCTGCTGTCCGGATCGGACATCAGGAAGGTCATCAAACCTACTCTCAGCGCGGTCGCAGAATCCAGGCGGACGGAACGGGCGTCACTAGAAAGCGAGCGAATAAAGGTCGACAATGAGCTCGACCAACTTACTTTGGAATGCGAAAACGTTGATGAGGAGATTGGCGAGGTGCAAAAGAAGGTCATAGCCTTAAACGAGCAGGCAGATGACTTGCGAGATGCGAGTGGAATTTTCTAGTGTTGTCTGACATGTTATTGACACGCAACTATCAGGCTGCACAGCAAGAGGCCCTCGTCGCCAACGGAGAGGCAGCCCGTTTGGAACGCGACCTCGCACATGCTCGAACGCAGGCGCTAGCCAGTGGCATGGGTGTCAAGTCTCGATTGCAGGCGTTACAATTCGAGTTGAGTCCTCCGTTTTGAGACAACCATATCGTTTAATCATCATACTTCCGGTGTTGATAGCTACCGAGAACAAACAGAGAAGGTCTCCCGGTTAAAGGAAGAGACCGTACGGGCTATTATCAAGAATAGCCACGACATCGCAATATTCAAAGAAGAGGTGTCTCGACACTTAAGGGAGCTGAGAGATTTTGCGGAGGGAAATTGATCATATCTTATTGCATCTTCTTGCTTTTCTTTTCTTTTCTTTCCCTTGGTGCGGGGAGTTCTAATCTATTTATGGATTGATTTATGGTTGCTTGCGATAATGCTACTGATACGGACCCAATGATTCCCATACTAACCCTCGTCGTCTCACTCGGAAGCACTCCTGTCAAGATTCGCGAGTTCTTGACGGGGCAACTTTGTTCTCTCGAACGAGGCTTCGGCAAAGCGGGTTCCACGTCGTCAACTTCTCCATCAAAGTTCGTGAGCAAAAATAGGTGAGTTACCTTTGAGTCCCTTCGATTTCCTCAAGGAGCTGACAGAGGATCTCTGTGTAACTCAGATGCGACATAGTGCTCATTATGCAGGCAAATTTGAGAAGAAATTCCCGTGAAACTTGGATTGAGGTTTCACTCCATGAGGTGACGACAAGCGAGATCGGACCGAACTACTTGCCTAGACATGGCATCCACTGCGCTCTTCACAGGATAGCTCTCGATTTAGATTATACAGCTTTCCGCAGTGATTTTCAACAATTGGCGCATTGGTCTCGGAGCCTATGCGGGCACTTGTCCTTGTCTCTGTTCTGCGAATATTCCGTTTTTTTTGTAGTTCTTTGGCTTATGGCAGCTCCACCAAACACTTTGGCCCTATCTACGACATCTTAAACTACAAGTTGTAGGTGAGTGATCAAAATATATCGCTGTGGATAGTGTTGGCCTCTGTATAGGTTCGCACGATGGGACTCCTACCCCCGTCTCCTACTTTTTCAGGACCACTTTCAACCAGCACAGACAACAACGAGCAGTTTCTTCCCACCGTTGAGTGAATTGGAGCATGCTGATCAACATACTAATGTGTTTCGCACCTACTATGATCTCGGAAAGTCGGTCAATAAGCAACCGGGTGTGTATGTGAGTCTCTATCTCCAGTCCGGGCAGCCGATTTTGCGACTCCGTAGGAGCCGTCCAACTGTAGGTCGATACCATCCGTCGAACAGCGGCATACATATAAGGGCCCAAAGACTGGTATGACTTCTCACGACTTTCTGTCACTGGAATCGATCCCCCTTCCTGCTTGTCTGCCATTAGCTTCGTGATGTCTGTAGAGCCCGAAGGACGTTCATTTCCAGTTGCTGACCCGGAGAAGGGGACGCTCGAACCTCTATCCATTCAAGATTCACCCCTCAAGGCAAGGGATGATAAGGCCTCCGTCACCACTGTCGTCAATCCGCTGCCGATTCTGAAGTCCTCCGGGAACGACAAAGCCTCTTATCCAGCGACCAAGGATGTGGTCCTTCCATCTCGCCCGGCTAAACCGAGTCCAAAACCGACGAGGAAAGTCTCAAAACGGATCCGCTTTACTCTATGGTTCAACACCTACCGGTATGATGAATTTCTCTTGATACCGCGATATCGTTGCTCAGCCGGTGCAAGGAAATTCTTCACTTTGACTTTCGGCCTCAACATGGTTGGGCTTATCCTTGCGGCGTCCGGACATTTTCCCTACGCCATTAAGTACTCTGGTGCTACGATTGTCGGAAACCTCAATTTTGCAATCATTATGCGCAATGAGGTCTTCAGCCGATTTCTTTACTGGTTTGTCAACACTTGTTTCGCAAAGGTGCGTAGCATATGCCCTTTATGATTTTATCGCATATTAAAATCATTGTAGTGGCCACCGCTATGGTTCCGATTGGGCTGTACATCAGTGCTGCAGGTGAGCACTTCGCCATGGTGGCTGTGGAGAGGTAACTCAACCTCTCTGTTAGCACCTTGGCGGAATACACAGTGGTTGTGCGCTTTCAGGTGTTATACAAGGTCGTGATGAACTTTCAGCATCTCGATGTCAACCACGATTCCATTCTGATTTTAGGTGTTGTGACTAACATTGCGGTTATCGTCAGCGCTCTGAGCGCGTTCCTCTGGGTTCGAAACACTCATCACAAGTAAGGGGAATAATTCCGCTGACGCTCAATGGAAATTGAACACTTTCTTTTATTCAGCGTCTTTGAACGACATCATAGGTTTGTTGGCTAGATAGGTCTGATAGCAACATGTTCGTACTTCAGCCTGAAAGTGTAAAGTGACTCTGACGGTCGATGTCAGGGGCATTTGTCATTCTCGGCGATACCTACAACCCAGCGACTCAGACATGGAACCTAGACGGTGTCGATTTCGTTCATCACCAAGATGTTTGGTTTACGGTGGGAATGACCATTTTGTATGGGCATTATCAATTTTCTTGGGCAAATGTCCTAACCAACTAATAACTAGCATTGCTCTCCCTTGGTTTTTTGTCCGAGAAGTTCCAGTCGACATTGAGCTAGTACGTCCGTGAAAGCTGAAGGACTTCTGAATGAAACTAACATGCCTGCCCTTGTAGCCGTCCCCAAAAGTAGCAATCATTCGCTTCAAGCGTGGGATGCAGCAGGGTCTCTTGGGTCGCATCAGTCGTTCTTCGATCATGGAATATCATGCCTTTGGGATTATATCGTAAGGGTCCTATAGCAAACGTTCATCGCTGTACTGATACGAGCTCCAGTGAAGGGCGCGATGCTGAGTACCATTATATGATCGCTGGTGTTCAAGGTTTCTCCATCTTTGAGATATTTACAAATGACATTGATGACCGTACTTAGGTGACTTCACTCGTAGCCTCGTCAATGATCCCCCAAAGACGCTTTGGACCCGTGAACTGAAGGTGCGTGCTATCTTTGTTCCCAATAATAACGATATCCATCTAATATTTTCTATTCCATTTCCAGTTCGCTGGAGTTTCGAACACTTCAACCCTATACACTCGTGGCATTCGCGTCTGTACCGGCATTGGGATTGGCGCTGCGCTCTCCACATGTTTACAGTCGCCGAACTGGTGAGAAACTTTGCATGGCTCTTTTGTTTTACGGTGCTGACGCCATACAGGTTTCTGATATGGATCGGTAAGCCAAATGAGCTTTGTCAGTAAACGCACGGGAACTGAGGTTTCCCAAGGTTCCGACCAGGAGAAGACATTTGGACCGACGCCTAGTGGCCTCATCCACAAGCACCTAGGCCCTGAACGCTTGATACTCTGGGACAGTAAACTTCGTGGTGGAAGGCCAGATACGATGAAGATATTGAAGGAGGTTTACCACACATGGAAGGCAGAAGGTATTTTGGAGAAGCGTCTTTCCGAGTCAAGGCTGATTCGCATTCGTAGTGGTATTCATCACATCTAATTATATCGGAAACTCCGAGATCATGGAAGGGTGCAAGGAAGCAGGCATTCCTGCTTTCGGAACTCTGTGGGATTTCGTACGTTCGCTCTTGCTGGTGCAGTGGTCACTGACTGACGATCTGGTGATAGTGATGTCAATATTTGACGTAGGCTACGCATCAGGGCTCAGCTTTAAAAACTACACTCAATATTCCTTTCTGCTTTTGCAGTTGGCGATAGAAACTCATCGGATATGCTCTTAATCTGCTACCACGTAGGACGCTATAAACATACTCAGCAAACCCTGACCTCGATGGCAGGTGCTTGAACTTTACCTAGATTTTGTCAATCTTTGAACTTCTTCAGAAACTGGGCTCTTCGACATGCTTTCGGCTTAATTGTCTGATGTACGGCAGTATGTACGTCGAGTGCACCCGGTGGCCCCGTGCGAGAGAGATTGCACCAGAGGGCTGTGAATTATTCACGAATCTTTAATTCGGATGTATCAGTGCAATTTATCCGCGAGAAATCAGGCTATCCTACAGCAACTACGGTGCGAAAATGTAATGGATAATGCCATGGACAGAGAGTACACATGGAGGAGATGCGCCACCAAGGTTTACACTACTCGGACACGACTGCGGCACATAAGTGATACAAAAACTGACAACAAATACCAAAGAGTACTGAGTGTACAGATCCATGCATTGACTGCCTTTCCATCCCGCGTGTCTCCAGATGGTTCAAGCATTAGCTTTTCAGTCGAAATTGGATCCACCGTCGACAGAAATGCTTTGACCTGACGTTCTGTCCATCAGCAGGTTACATATCTGATTAGTTGACACTGACCAGTTATGAATGACGATCCTTCTGAAGCAAGGAAAGACACAAGGTTGGCGACTTCCTCCGGCTTCCCATTTCGTTTCAGACAAGTTAGCTCTGCACCCTAAAAAAAGTTCCGAAGTCTGATCAACAGGAATATGGGACTTCAATTCGTCGCTTTTTCTCACCATCTTGGCATATGCTTCAGGACCACCCGCACTGCCGAGTCCTGGTATTCCCTCTGTGAGTTTAACGAAGGTTTCCGCAGAGTTTTTCACTGTAGCGCACTTCCAATGAACACACGAGTAGAAACTGCAGCGTGAACTTGGACGTACCAAGATCTGTCACGACAACTCCTGGCGCGTATGAGTTGACCGTAATTCCGTAGGGGCCGAGCTCCATAGCTGATAATGCAACTATTGAGACCAATTTCAGCATGAATATGATTTATATAAGCTTGCCGGCGGTTTGAACGAGTCCTCGGATTGCGAATTTCGTCGAGACATATGCAGAGTGCAGGAAGCCTCCTGTGTATGTTTATAAAGGTTAGTGGACAGTTTATATGCTTACGTCATAGATTTCCCCCACTACATACCTTTCTTGCCTGCGAGTGACCCCGCCACAATGATCCTCAAACTGGAACCTTGCACACTGCCACTTGCGACAAGTTTGGTCATCGCTAAACCAGCGTGCTTGATAGAATAAAAGGTTCCGTGTACGTTGGTGTCCAGCAAGGCCTTTAGTTCCTCGCGAGAAGCTAATGCAATCTTCAGTGTCGAGATATGCTCGCAAGCTGTCCTATGAATCGGCTAACTTTGAATAAAGAAGTTTACGAGACAGATCCCAGCATTGGCCACCATCTGCAGTTTTCGGTGATCAGGTTTTCGCAGAGGTTGGCACTCGATTCCTCCATACTCACGACATCAAAACGCTTGAAGGTCTCCAGGGTGTATTTGATGAGGGCCTCTACCTGATCTTCTTGCCTGACATCGCAGGCCTGGAAGTGGCATTCAACACCAAGCTTCGTTGCCTCAACGATAACGTCGTCGCATGGACTATTGGGCAGATCGCTAACGACGACATTGAATCCGTCTTTGGCAAGTCGCAAGGCGATCGCCCGTCCTATCCCACGAGCTGCACCTGTGACAATGGCGACTTTTGCGCTAGATGATAAGTCAGTGCTCATGATAGGAGGGAGGTGTGGTTGTAACTTGTTGGGGGCACACAAGGCTGGTGAATTATCTATCTTGTCTTCCTTCTCTCAGTGTTTATACAGGATACGAAATGCAGATCAGAGTTTTAAGACCTCGGCCCCTGCAATCTGATTATGCTCAGCGTCTTTTGACCAGAATTGAACTCCGTTTTGTCGAACAGTCATACTTGGCCCAAAGTCACAACTTTCCCTCAATATTGTTTGATTGACCATTTCAGTGTTTCTTCTTCTGATAAGATCTGATGCGGCATAATTACTGGTGCCGATGCTCCTACAATGCCGGAAAGCAAAGGATGAAATACTCAGCATGGCCTTTTGTTCCTTCACAGAGGCAAACGAAGATAAATGATCTGAAATTTCAAACAATGAGGCAAAGGTCCTCGCTGTAAAATCAACAACCCGATTAGCCATTGTACAATGAGCCTTAAAGAGCACTCTCTCGTTGCGCCCGACTCGTACTCTCACCTCCTCGCAGGTGTGCTCAACGCGTTGTGCGGTTTGTTGTGGACTGCAGCCTATTGTCTATACGTTTCCAAGGCGCGCGAAGATGAATGCTACGGGATGCCACTCCTAGCACTGGTGCTTAACCTTACTTGGGAAATGATCTATACATTTGTATATCCCTTGCACGGTATCGGACGAGTCTTTCACTTCCCTTGGGTCTTTATAGATAGGTAAGTTTATATCGTACTTCCACTTTCCGCTGAGCCTTATCTTTTATTTTAGCCTGCTTGTGGTAGAGACCATCAAGCACGGTTGGAATGAATGGCAGGACACAAGCCCATTAATTGCAGAAAACTTTTCGGCTGTTGTTTCGATCAACATCGTTCTCGCTCTATCCGCGCAATGGACATTTGCTCGCCAATTCTCTGATTCTAATGCGAGCTTTTGGTCTGCATACATCTGCCAAAATGTGAGTCTTCTGACATAGAAGGGTGTACAACACCGCTAATCATATGCCCTGTGGTCCGCAAGGTGTTGTCTTGGGGATCAATATGGATGCTGCTGTCAAGAGGCCATGTTTCAGGACATTCCATGCCCATCTGGTCAGTGTATTCGGAAATGACTGGTCGTTGCTGAGTACTGACCTCACTTGGTTTTGACAGGTGGTGCAGATTTCTCGGAAGTCTCGCTGCCAACATTCGCTATTTTTACAGGGTACACGCATGGCCCCAAAAATACGGATTTATCGCAGGGGCATTCTCCGCGTGGATTCTTTGGATGCCATGCCTTGCCGACCTGCTCTACCCCATAGCTTATCACTTTGTGGTGGAATACGAGATGGGGAAATCACCCTTTGGCACTCGCCCAGCTAACATCACTTCATGTTTATCTTAGAAGACTTCTCAGATTGTCGACATCCACTTAGAATCTCCCCGACTAACGAGGAGTTCATGGCAGCAGAGCATACTTATCTGGAACCCAATTCTACCGGAAATTGATGGGTTGGAGTCAGTACATATCAGACAAGATTCTGATGGATTTGTCGTATGTGTATACTTAGTTCCTGATCTTCTTTTCCCATGCACTAAGCGTTCTTGACTTCCATTCCTCGGCAATTCGTGCCGCTATTTCCTCTGAACGCACCTGCGGCTTACTGTACTTATGTACTGCCTACCATAGATCGATCAACAAATATACATATCAATGGTTACTCACACCGGCCGCCAGAAATATGGTACATAAACGCGCATCGTGACAAGAGTTCAAATTGTCACAGGATGCAGTGTTTACGTCAAAAATGGAGGGGGGAAAAAGCCACCGTAGGTAGAGTGGAAAGTTAGCCTGCCTCATGAGTTGGTGCTTAAGGATCGAAGAAGAATTTCATGTTCAATCGAGCGTGGGGTGATGCTGCACTTGAATGGCTTTGGATGGCTGGACATTGAGAATGAAAGTGAGAAACAGAATGCTCATCTACACATGTCGTACATACGCACCTAATAAAGCCGTCGTCAAACACGTATTTTGGAGGGTCACTACTAATCGAGGTGATGTGAAACATGGACAACGTCGTCGATATAGCAGTGTAAAGAGTCTTCTCAGCCAGAAATCTTCCTGGGCAAATTCTAGGATCTAAATTTCAAATTTCGAATTGGTCAAGAGCGGAAAGTAGGACTGACCGCCTTCCAAAACCAAAAACAACATCTCGAGGGTCTGGTTGTGGCGTTGGACCTAGAAACCGTGAAGGGTTGAAATCCATCGGGTACGGATACACCCCCGGGTCATGACAAATGCCCCTGCGAGGAGTGATGCATGAACGTCTGCGACGATTTTTTGGACTGCGTATACCATACCATATATTGGCCATCACTGTGGCGTCTTTGGGAATTTCATAGCCTTCATAAACGTCAGATTCGTTCGGCCGGCGCGGTGCTCCTAGAGGCAGGATAGAGCCCCAGCGAAAAATTTCAAGCAGTAACGCGCAGTTATAGGGCAGACTTGACTGATCAGCGAATCCCGGAATGCGTTTATCTGACCCGATGACGGCATCAATTTCTGCCTGTGCAATCTTTTGAACCTCGGGGAACATGGCCATGGCTAAGAAGAAGGTTGTCAGAGCAGAGACGCTCTGCTCTCGATCGTTAGCTGTGCAGTTGCAGGGAATTGTTTAAGTTACCGTGTCCGAGCCAGCGGAATATATGGATGCCGCTGACCAGATAATAATGTCCTCTTCTTCTGGAGTCATTTCAGGATGCAGGTCCATAAGTCGACTTGAAAAAGAGGGAGTAGTGATCTAAAATGGTCATAAGGGGTTTGCGACGTCACGAGTGTAGACACTAACCTTGTGAGACTTCACAAGCTCCCAAGGCTTGGTTACCCAGTCGTCGAGTTCACGGCGCGTCACACGAGCGTAGGTTTTGAAATTTGTTCCAGGGATCCAGTCCGGGATGTGACGCACTGTTCAAATAGGTCAACAGCAACAAAAAGTCAGCAAATCACCTACTACAGGGTATGAGATCCACAAGCCAAGCCCCAGGTTGAGCATCACGAGAAAGTTTGTGCATGATGTGATCAGCTTGAGCCAAATGATAATCGTCTTTGAGGGCGACTCGATAACCGTCTACATTGGCGGAAGTAAGCGAGCTGTTTTTATAGTAGAACACCTTGGAAATCACAGGATATCAACATTATTGTATCGACAGCGAACCTAAGGATTCAAGATGAATCGTCATGCATTATTGTAAAGAGTATTAACACTTACCAACGATTGTGGAGTGCAAAATCCTCCGGCTCATGTAAGAGCTTATTCAAGTAGGCGATAACCTCGTTCTCGATACATTCCTCGTACTGGTCGCAGTTCTTGGCTCCGATCTCAGAGTTGAGCACCCTTCGTAGCCCTCGCAAGCGTGTGGTAGTCCCGTCACTTGCAATCGCCGGAAGCCTATCGAATCCGCACCTTTCGAGACGCACTTTAGTCTTACTTCCAGGAAATGGGGCAAGAGACGTACAGCTCTCCGACCATCGGGAAACGCGGCCTGCCGGAATACAAAGCGCCCCGTTTTTCGAAGAGGTCGGTAGCCGTTTGCAAGGTATTCAGCAAGACCAATGGCTTCCCGAAGGCCGACAAGTAGACGATGCTGCCTATTCGACAGCTTAGCATAAAGAAACAATTCACAACACGTCATTTACCGAAATCCTAACATCCGTCGCGTTAGTCAAGCCTGGAACAACACGAAGCGACGAGTTGAACATACCTGTTTCCACATCTGCACTCTAGGAACCATATCTGCCATAGCTGGAAAGTCAAAAATATTTCCAAAGAGTGGATATGGCGTCGGACCAGGCGGACGCTGTGATGTCCGCCTTCGTCCAAACCAAACGAAGAGACCAAGACCAAGTGGCAGAGCCAGAAAATACGAGAAGGACATTGCTGGAGCGAGGGGTTCTAGTGAGATCTTTGTTTTCCCACTGAGCAGACTGCTGAGGGGTTCGCAGTACTCACTGTCAATCCACACGGAATCCTGATGGCCTGGCACATATGGAAATCAGTTGGCAGAACTGGCAACGTTACTGTACACGATACGATATTTTGGCCGTGACATGAAAGAATTGGAAATTGTCCCAGATCTAGCTTGTCACGTACGATCGATCGATCGATCGATCAATGATCGCTATTATTTCCCCAGTTGGCTCCTATTTTGACACGATCCAAACCAAATCTCAACACGACACAATCCACGCACCACATCATGCATATATGTACTTACAGACATCTGATGGCGGTTCTGCTCTTCGACAAGCGCTCGTTTTCTTTTGTTTTTCCAATCTTTCCCTCGTGACACTCGCACCATGGGCAACATTAGCAGCTATTTCGCCGAGAGTTTCCCTCCCAAGTCGAAATTCAGCGTTGAGGACGTCCCTGACTTGGCTGGAAAGGTTATTATAGTCACCGGTAAGTTGCAATTGACCTTTCGCACCAGAAGAGACCTGAACGAATGGCGTCTCTCAGGTGGGAACGGTGGGATTGGATATGAAATAAGCAAAGTGAAGCTTAGGGAGCAACCAAGAGAAAACTACTGACGAAGCGCTCTCTAGACACTTTTGACTAAGAACGCGAAGGTCTATATGGCGAGCCGTTCTAAGGAGAGAGCAGAAACAGCAATATCGCAACTGAAAACTGAAACTGGGAAGGAGGCTATCTTCCTTGAACTAGACCTGAGCAATTTGGATTCTGTTCGGAAAGCGACGGATGAGTTCAAGTCGTGCGTAATGGTGCCCTGCTTCAAAATCAATCTCTTAATTATTTACGTTCAGGAAAGAAACAGAGCTTCATGTTTTGTTCAACAATGGGTTCGTTATTTTTCTATATTCAGCTCCTCAATCCGGCCTTAAATTTTCATTTTTCAGAGGGGTCATGAACACTCCTATAGAACAACATACAGCTGACGGCTATGACCTCCAGTTTGGGACAAACGTTATCGGCCCTTATCTCTTCACGAAGCGTCTCATAACTTTCCTCGTTGCCGGTGCAAAAACATCTTCTGACAAGAAGGCTCGCGTCGTTAATATCTCGTCATCCGCCCACTTGTTCACTAAAACAATCTCGCTCGACGCTCTGAAAGACTCTGCGGCCCTCAAGAAGCTGGGTTCTTCGGCGATGTATATGCAGAGCAAATTTGTAAGTCGTACCACGCGCCAACGGTAGCAAGCCTGACAAATCGCCTGAAGGGTGTGATCGTCTTCTCAAACGAATTGGCACGGCGTTATGGTGACCAGGGCATCGTATCTATAAGTCTGAATCCTGGCAATCTAAAGACTGGTCTGCAAAGACATACTACTGCTGCCTTTATGGTGTTTTTCGTAAGTATTCCATCATGCGCTGAGTTCGTCGTTAACTTTGAGGAAAATAGGGATGGCTATTCTCCCCGGCACCGTTCGGAGCACTGACTCCACTCTATGCCGGGGTTTCACCACAGGGTGCAGAGCTCAATGGAAAGGTATGCAAGTAGTTTTATCATCTCGCTCCCCATGTTCATGGTATCTGTCAGTACCTCATTCCCTGGGCAAGAGCAGGTAAGCCACGTCCAGAAGCGGAAGATCTTAAGCTTGGTGAAAGGCTCTGGAGCTGGTTAGAGGCAGAAACCAAGGAGTAAAATCTTCTTGTGTATCAATTTGAACATCACCCGTTTTATGTAAATCTATCAACTCTTCAAACATGGCACACAGCAGAACACGGCAACGAGCTATGCTTAGCCATCATGTCATAGAAAATCAGAAGTTCCCGTTGAATGATCATCGAGGCGGCAGGCATTTGTGTACACAACAACTTCCAAGCACACGAAATGTATGTATGTAAGATTTCAAATAATCAAAAGTATGCCAGCAGCGAAAATATTGACGTAAGTTCTAGAATCTACTACGTATCGGAAGCACCCTCCATGCCAACAGAAGGTTCGTCTTATGCATAGTTTATACGTCATGCGCTGCAATTATCATATCAGCAGCCTAGCGTAAGTACGAGGAGCGATGAGCGGTTGGAGGTGACGACTGAATGGAAGCACCTGCCTTTTCTGCGATCGCATACACAAGCGATTGAATATGAGTCGCAAGATGCATAGGGATAACACTGCATAGAATTAGCATGCTTGAGCCTTGAGGAAACTTTCATAGGATATCACCATCGTCACGCACCTCGCATCAACTATTCGGAGGTTAGATGCTCCATAAACAAGAAGATCGTCGCCAACAACACCTTTTGACAGGGAAGTGGTAAACAATTAATGTATTCAAGCCACGAC
The DNA here is from genome assembly GCA_018851835.1 of Hypsizygus ulmarius. Taxonomy (NCBI): domain Eukaryota; kingdom Fungi; phylum Basidiomycota; class Agaricomycetes; order Agaricales; family Lyophyllaceae; genus Hypsizygus; species Hypsizygus ulmarius. Next base: position 9,296 of record JABCKG010000131.1, on the reverse strand, counting down.
GAGGCACGCACCACCCAATCTCTTCGGACCCAAGGCCGCAGTACCTTAATTAAAAAGTTTAGGAAGTTGTGTTGCAGAAAGATTTATTTTTACGCGCCAACAGCATTGTATTCATTCTGTAAGCAAGTTGAATGAGTCGCGAAACAAGCAAAGGCAAAAACAGAACATACGTCTATATTACCAACGATATAGCGGTTCAAATCTTCATCACTGGTAATGTTGGCGGGATTTGCAATAGTTTCGATCAGGTCCGCCAGTGGTTTGGCAGCGGCAACGCGTTTCGCAAGGTTAAGCCCGAGCGACAAGACCTTGCGGTCTGAGGAAGTGCGAATGAATGAGTTTTCCCATCGAAAGAATAAATAACAGACCGAAAGAAAAGTCCAATAAATTGGGATTGATTATGGGGGGGTCGAGCGGCGAGGGACTTTTGATGTGCTGGGGACATACGGGACTGGTCAAAGGACTCGATAATTAAAGTAAGAGGGATCACTAACCACTGAACCTCGACTGAACAAGTGCTGAGAGGTGTTGAATCAGGCTTTTTAGCCTAGTAGTGCAGTGATAGAAACATACCTGACCGAAAACAACCATAGAAATGTAACTCCTTCCTGGTAACACTGGGGTGGGTAATCCGGGGATACCACCTGTAGGAAGAATTAAAAAGGGCAAAAGGAGAAAGGATCAATGGACAATAACTGACCAGCAAAGGGGGCGAGTTCAATCTGTCCTACTTTGCCTTCGAGGAGCCACTTGATCTGGATATCCGCTTGTAGTCTCTGAAAGGGCGACAGGGTTTTGGTGGTGAGTTCATCGCGGATGTCATTCACCAATGCCAACACTTCGGCCACAGAGAAGAACGTTTGAAGAGGATGGTACGAGTATGTCGGAAGACTGGTTAAAAGTCCAGTGTGGTTAACCAGACTAGATCTAAATTAGTATACGATGGGTGGCACAGAATAAATTAGGACAGACTTACTATTGCTGAAGTTGTTCAAATGCGAAAGTTGCGTTATTAGAAAGAGCGTCTTAGCAAACAAGTGAGCTAACACAGAGATTAAATCCAATAACAAGAACGTGCCTAGGGTAATAGGAGCTGGCTCTTTGAGCAGGAAAGTGGCCGGGGCGGAATTATGATCCTGTAGATGGCATTACACTAATTCAGCTCTCAATTCTTCGTAATTAAAGCATGGGACCAACCTGCAAGTTCTCTCCGACCGTAGGTATGTCCAGAAGTGTGAAGATACCATGTTTGGTCAGCAGGTTCTTATTACCGATGCCAGAGAGCTCGAGGATTTGTGGAGTTTGCACGGTACCTGCAAAGAACATCTAATTAGGGTAATAGTATAACGGATGAGGGCTGGGTTCACCAGCTGAAAGCACAACTTCTCGGCCGGCTTTGACGGAATAGGTAGTTCCTGCCACCGTATACTCGACGCCATTTGCCAATAGCGGGGGTGCGCTTGCAGCAAAGGTGATTCGGGTAACCTAGTCGAGTCCTATTGATGGCATATTACGAGGAATAGAGGAAAGGCTCTTACCCTGGCACCGGTGAGCACGAGAAGATTGATATGTTTTTTGTTTGGGACCAGGTAAGCCGTTGTAGCATATGACCTGTTGCCAGTGGCAATATCTACAGAGTGTTGGCTGTTGGAGACACCAATGTTGTTGCCATTTTCCTGTCGAGTACTGTATTAAACATGGCAGAAACCTGATGGATACGTCAAACATACCGGGTTTTCATTCAAAATCGCGCCCACATTGATGAAGCTTTCAACAAAAGGTGTTTGTACCCCAGAGAAAGTGTTGTCATAACAGACTTGAATCGGTCCTTTGCGGCCCAAGACTGTCGAGTCAAATCCAGAAGGGAACTTCGATCCGGGAAAAGCTGAACTATCGCCTATGCTGACGTTTTCAACTTTCATCATGTAGGGAAGCAGCCCATTCCAGTTCCAGCCGCCGTGAATACCAAGACGCGACCAAATGTCAAGTTCTTCCTGCCGTGGCCTCACCCATGCCATAGAATTCAGGCCACTTGATCCTCCGATCATCTTCCCTCTACAATGACTTTATTAGTTCGGAGGCAATAGCTACCATGAGGCAGAAAGTTCTTGCCGAGGGTAGTAAAGCACTCGATTGTCCGCATGAGTTTGGGGGGAGGTCGCGAAGCCCCATGACAGGCTGGGATCGATGAAGGATTGACCAGTGAAAGCTGCGAAGGGATGAGGACACGATGCCACAAGGCTTAGAAGAACATTGCCTGGTGTGTCCACAAGGGAGTTCCGCCCAGGTGGAATGAATTCACCAGCTTCCAAGACGCCGATGTTCAAGGACGTGCCTTTGGCAAGTCTTGGGGTTTACCGCGGAAGGATATTAGCAAAGAGCACTAAGTGATCGAGTTTGGACCGACCGAACTGCCAGAGCAATACCTGCTGTGCCTCCTCCTATGCACTCCCCCCTTGTCAGCAGGCAGGCAGACTTCAGGGGACGAAATGCGCACCAACAACAACAATATCAAATGATTGCTGAGAGAAAAGTCGCGCGTCGTTGGTGAGGCCTAAAGAGAGCGATGGAAGAGATTACGTGGTTGACTGAAAAACGCGTGAGGTCGCGACATACCATGTGCTGACAATGCATCTGCAGCATTACAGGCAATACTGGCAAAGTCTATCCAGACGGCGAGAACTGACGCGAAATGCCTCCCAAGCAACATCGAGGTAAGAGAGAAAAAACGGAATAATGGGCGACATGACGAGAATACAGTGTATATTAGTACCGCGCTAACAGGCTTTATCGGTTTTGATATGATGAAACACTTGACCAAAGCTGTCTGCACCAAGTTCAAAAATTGGCGAAGCCTGGTTGCACTTGGGTTGCACAAAGTTCAAGCGAAGTTTCAAGCATGGATCCGGAGGCATAGGGTTTGATGATTTGATAATAGACAGGGAAGTCGTTTCTTTTTGCGGCGATTGACATGAAATGATGCCCCCTTGTACCAGTTTAACAAAAACCAAAGTGACCACACAGTAAAAGTACGCATCCTATAAGTAAACGACAGTGATGATTAGCTGAAGTTCAAATGGTTCCCACGCCCCATCTCGGCGAATTGATCGTGATGGATATTTTGATCGTGATCGTTCAACACTGCACATTCTACCCCGGGTTGTCACCGGAGTCGAAAAATGTTCGAGAGGCAAGTACTTACCAAACACACTTGAACGTCTGACCAACGTCTGACTTTGTTACTATAACAGGCCTCTGTCACTTTGTTCTGTTGGAAACATAAATCAACTCGATTCTTCGATATGTATTGATCCGGCATTGTCATCTTGATGTACTAGTTTAGATTGAGACCATGGTCTCTTGAATCTTCAAAAGATCAAAAACACTTACATTTCGTCTTGCTCCCATTGCCCTTCTTCTCCTCCGACCACAATGTCCGACTTACCAATTACCAGCATAGAGCAAATGTACATACCCGCTTTCCTCATCGTGTCCCCTTACTGATCTCGACATTTCAGAACTGGCCCTATGGTAGGCCCCCCATCCAACTGAATGATCTGCCCCTGCTCCGGCCAGGTTCTGATAAGCAATTTCGTAGCTCTTGGGTCATCTGTTCAACTATGGCATGTAGCTGGATTCTTTCATCTTCTCTCCCAAAATGATGTTGGTTCTCGATAGCGTTGATGGGGGTTCTTGCCATTCAGGTGTATGTTTATGCACTGTCATTTCGCAAGGACAGACTGGCAATAAAGGCCTTGGGTCAGTCTATCATCGTTGGTTGGTCAGTTCTTCCCATTTCTAGCTAAAGCATTCCTCCTCGCAGCATACAGCGTGTTATTCATCGACGTCCTGCAGACATGCATTGCAAGTCATTACGCTTGGTTCGTCGTCTCTTTCTCAGTCGCCAGTGCTCATAGCTGATACTTCTTTAAACGTAGGTATGTCTTAGCATCAGGGTGGGGTAACCCTCTGGTCCTCCGTTTCACTCCATGGACTCTCGCCGCTGTACCTCCACTAGCCGGTTCAAGTAAGTTCTTCAATATTACATTACCCATACATCAAGCATGACACATCTAGTCGCCCTTATGGTGCAGGTATTCTTCGCATGGCGTATCTGGATGCTAGGAAAGCATCACAAATTCTACATCCCCATTGTGGCAGTGATACTCCTGGTGAGACTTATTCTGCCCTTTCTCTTTCACCAGTTTTAACATGCTCTCAGACTGCATTGGCTTCATGTGGCGCAGCTTTCTACAGCGGCATTGTCGTGAGTTAATTTATTCCAAAAACAGTATGACGCCGCATTTGACTCCCATTTCCTCTCAGTCAGCAAAATTGGGCGATGTGGCGAGAGCTTCCGAGCTAGATTCTTCTGTTACAGTGAGGGCGCTGGTCCTCTGTGAGATGGACAGCACTCAATAACATCGTTGTAAACAGGCATGGCTTGCAGGAAGTATGATCTGTGATATTATTATTACCATCACTCTGGTATTCCAGGTGGGTATATTTTCAATGAGAAAGCAGGTCTTCTAATCAAATTATATCCAGCTATATTCACAAAGGAACAAGGGCTTTGGCAGTTTGAATCAGATTATACACCGAGCCATCCGTATGGCTATCGAGACTGGGGCCATTACCTCCATCGTGGTTGTTGTGGAGCTCGTTCTGTACTTGCAGTCTGCTCTGACTAGCTGGTACTTCATGTTGTACGTGGCCATGAAGTCCACCACGTAGACTTTGACCTAATCCATCTCACGCTCTTTATCATCAAGTGGTATGGTCATCGGAAAGCTCTATTCGAACTCCCTATTGGCAAACCTTAACTCCCGATCACCAACTTTCAAAGGCAACAGGGAGGACTCGACTTGGGCGAATGTCTGGCAAGTTGGGCAGATCGATGTAACTATGAACACCTCAATGTCCACATCAACAACGATACCGGAAAGATCCAGGGGGCAAACCGACATTGAGCTATCGAAGGTCCACGGGCTTACGGTAAGTTCGATTCGTTCATCCTTCAACCTGACTTCATTCAATGGTTGGCATGTGCAGCAATTGGACCATACAAGAGAGACCGAGGGGAAGGACTACCAGCACCCATACCCGGCATGGAAGTGATTGCTATTGTTGGAATAGGAAAGTATATGTTGTTTATGTATCAATGTAAGAACTGTAGCGCATTAGCCACCAACCTCGTAGTTATTTATATGGGATGTCTAACCGGATCTGTCAATACCTCGTTCCCTGGGCAAGAGTGCGTAGGCCACCGTATCCAGAAGCGAAAGATCCTATAAACTTGGTCAAACACCCCAGAGCTAGTTATGAAGCAGAAACCAAGGAGTGAAACCTGCTCCTTTTACTTACTTAACAACACTTGTTCAATAAAATACTATGTCACGACGCCTTCCACGGAGACAAATGGGGGTGAAGTAAGTGCCTCAGCGAGAACGTCAGGTGCGAATGTCGGGTAGCCGTCTGAGGCTGCTGCTTCCTCGTAGTATTCGGCCATGGTGGGCGCGACTGGTCACCGGTCAATGGTCAATGGCGAGATAGTGGTACTGGTGATCACGTATAATACGTACTTCATCGCTGAAACTCTACGGCAAACATCAGGAGTGCCCAAGACCCCCGAGTGTGACTATGATCACTGATATCGAGGCGATACTATACGGATATCCGAAGCCAGCTGCGTAGGGTCAAGCAGAATATCTACAACTGCCTTGGAAGACTAGTTGCATACTCCGGTCAAACCTATCAGAATAAGAATTCAAGGTCCATACAAGAGAGACAGAGGCGGAGAACTACAATGCATATCCAGCATGGAAGTGATTAGCCAAAGTTCTTCCAAATATTTGTCGAGGGGATATTTGAGTACTCTGACAATGATTAGTATTCTGCCTGTACCATTCATGTGCGAAAAAGTGGATGTGGAAAAGAATGGTATTCGATTGTTGTTTCGGCGTCACAAATGATAGTCTATCACTGCAAATACGAGTACATGTAAATGAATGGACGAACTGCTGGCACTATAGCGCCATCCCATAATCCTCTGATAGTTAAATTAACTGCGAAAGAGCTTGGCACGGCCCCATCTCGTCTCACAATATCGACCGCATGATACGGCTTCTGACGTGTCTACCGCGCCCTCTGTCATTGCCGATGTTGGTGTTGATCCCGCCGGTCTTAACGGGGCCTCTAGCAGCGCTAGTAAGCGTGGCAGCTGGGTTACCGTTGTTGTCGTTGCCAGGAGCAGCAGTGGGCGTCGCAGCGGCCCCAGGAGTGAACGCATTGAGAAGCGTTGCGCTAACAGTCACCGTGCGAATATCAGCGACTGTAAAAAAAAAGAAAAGGCAAGCGAGAAAGTAGTAAGATAGTCAAGCCCGCCGCGTTAACAAACCACACTTACTGCCCTGTAGCAAATTATCCAGCACTGCCGTGTTTGCATCGCTGACACCAGCGTTTCCAGCGTTTATGCTCTTGATCTCGCCCGATTTCAGCTTAGCATCAGCCTCTTGATTAGCTTGGTCGATTGCCACCTGTTAGATGAGCAGTTGAGGTTAGATCAAAGAGGTCAGACACGCAAAGATGATTGCCACATACAAGGTCGAGTTTGTTGGTAACATTGAAGCCAGCAGCGTCAAGAGAAATGTTCGGGTCGCCCGCCACAGCAGCCAAACCCGCCTCAATCGCCGCTTTCACAGCCTTTGTGAGGTCGACAGCCTGTTGAGTGGTGATAACGGCGTTCTTTTGGTTAAAGGCCGTAGTCGAGTTGCCGCCATTGGGGTCAGAATCGACTTTTCCAGCAAATCCATCAATGGGAACTGTGCAATGTCAGGTTGCACTCTGTCGTGAGTGAGAATACAGCTGCTTACTGCTGACTGATGTTCCGAGGACGGTCTTAATATCGGTAAGGAGATCAGCAGTGAGCTGCTGGCGCTTAGCGAGCTCGCGACTCTCGTTCTGAATTTGTTGATCGAGCGAGCGGCGCTGGGCGAGCAAGCTCGACAGGTTTTGCTGGCGCCTTGATAGAGACGGTACAACATCGCGAACGTGGAAAGAGTTACCAGCGAATCGACGAATTCTGTTGTTGGCACGGCCATGTCCATTACCACGTACATTGCCCGTGCCGGTGTTCGCAGTGCTGTCGCCTGTGCTCGCGGCACCGTTTGCATCTATAAGGGTGTCAGTTCTATACCACCCTTGAACTGAAACGAGGGAATAGTCACTCATAACAGCAACGCAGCCACCGAAGGGACCTGCACCATTTGCGAGCGAGTTCTCGAGGCCTTCTCCGCCATTGTTGAGCCGAATGAGACAGACGTTGCCCGTATCGCCGCCAGTGCACGCGTTAGCGTCATCCAACTGCACGATTAGCTGTGAGTCCGCAGGACCTCCTCTGCACTCAATCTCATCAGCAAATATTTGTACCGGCCGAAAGTCGAGACATACCGAATCAAGCCGTTGGCGCCAGGGACTTGCTGAGTTACAGTGATAGGTACCCACGTCTTTCCAGTAGCATCGGTGTTGACCATGGCGACGAAGGGACCTCCACCATCAGCGTTAACTTGGTGGAGGGTGATCTCGATCGTTCCGTCCGCCTGAAGTGTGGGGAGCGTGCCGCCACCCTGCTGGACAGCGGTCTTCAACGATTCCTGGATATTGACGGAGCCGCTGAGGAGTGTGGCACCACATGGGTCTGATGGGTGGATGAGTATTCAAGGAGCATAATCGACTGGAGATGCTCGCGTACCAGTAATGAGGTCCTTGAGAACAGGGGTGTCGAGCTGGCAAGGCTGTTCTTGGGTGCAGTTTCTAGGCACAGTGTCGGCTGCATAGCGCGCCCCATCAACACGTATAAAGAGGAGGAAATAGAAGATGAATACGCACTGACGCCAAAGCCCAAAACTGAAGCACCGTTCGCACCCTGCACTGCAGTGATGACTGCGTGGCTGAAAACAGCGGGCAGGACAGCGCAGACGGAAACAAATTGGAGGAGAACGCCGGACTTCATGGTGAAAGAGATGAAAAGCACGCGGGAGGGCGTAGTGGCTCAGCCAGACAGTTGTGAAGGATAACGAAAAGCAGAGAGACCAGCTACTACTAGAGTAGAGGAAGGGAAAACGAAGGTGCAAAAGGAGGAAAAGAAAAAGCCTGCCTCACTCGTTCCAAGCCCCCGGTATTTATGTTGGGGATGGTCCAAACGGTCTGGGCTGAATGGGACCCTGCGATGGGCGCCATGGTGCGTTCCGTTTGTTGTTCTCAATCGTTGTCATGGAAAGGCGTTGTCAGAGCCGTTTCTCGTGCCCAGGTGGATGTGATGGAAGTACAGACTGAGAGTCTGCGATGTGAGTCTGGGTCGCTTGTGTAGGTTGGGTTCTTACATATGATATGATATGTAGTGCCAAGAATGATCAGATATCATCGATCAACGACTCACGCGGTCACGACACCGTTCTGAGTCACGAGTGGACTGCTAATACTAATGTAGTACATCGTGCTCTCCAGAGGCACCGCATAGACTGTTGTATGCTTTGTATCGCTAAAATCATGCTCAACTGCGAAAGAGAGCTCAGGATACATGTATCAAATCAGGGTAAGTACGTTCATACACATGTATAGATAGATATTCCGGTCTGAACTTTAAAGCCCAGCAACAAGCGAGCATCTCCTGAGACTGCTGCTACGGGAGCGCCTGCTTACACCTCGTTTATTGTACTGATATTATATGGTGGCAACCATAATCGCGTAACCGCAGGGGCCCCAAAGTTGCCTAATCAGAGGGGTGTAACACATAATGCATAAAGGGGGGCGGGCTACTAACGCGGAGGGCGCGACATCGGCTTGACTATGTGGGTCAAAAACCATATATATATATGTATATATTGCTCCGCTTTGCTTAAAATTAGCCGCTACTATAAGTTCAGCACCGGAAATCCTGCTTGATACTAGTACTCGGATTTTGGTTACAGGAAACCGCTCCGTTCCTAATCGGGACCACTGCGGAAATATCAACCTATCAACCTATGGATTCGTTGGCGTGAAGCATAGTTCGGCTCTAGTTGCCATGTACCTCGCGGGCGGCTTGGCGCGTAACGCACCCACCGGTTGCCGCCATAAGTACACATCGGTACTTACGTAAATATGTTTGCAACTTCGCTGACAGTCGCATCATTGATCTGATCAGGGCCATTTTACGTCGTGCTTGTCTTGGCACTTTACCGTCGCCGTAGTACTCCTGGTGATAGCAAGTTCCTTTCTCTTCCAACTTTACTCGCATACGCCTATCCCACGCACTG
>JABCKG010000130.1:0-24709 GCA_018851835.1 Hypsizygus ulmarius | reverse complement strand
TCGGATATACGTTCTGATAATATTTAATGTGAAAACTTGCAACAAAAGTGCAAACAGCTCACCATGTAATGAACGTTGGTTTTGATCAATAAAACCAGACTCCGAGGGCTCCGGCGTAAGAGAATCACCAGTGGAATTGTCGCGTGGTGGATAAGTGTGGTCGCCAGGCGAGTTGCGTAGACGGGGATTGTGAGGGATGCCGCTCGCCTGTCTTTCGATGAACTTCCGAAGGAATGAAAGCTCGATATCATCGGGCATCACATACGGGGGCCCCTGTATGTCACCTTTCTGCATGAGAAGCTCCAGATGAGACATGGTCTTGTCTTTCAGCTGTTGTAGCCACTCGTGCAGCTCCATATGGTCCTGATCAGCGCGTGCATCGTAATCCTGACGTCTTCGGGCTTTCCGCCAGTAGGTTTTCGTCAGTTTGAGCGCGCGGTTGACCTCGTTGTCGAGAGTCCGGTACCAATCACTAGCTTGACGGTTCAGACGCACAGCGAGAACACCAGGCTGGACTCGGAGTTGGAGGATACAACGACCGTCTCGATCAGGAGGGCTTAGGACACCCTTTTGTCCTTGATTTCCCCGAGTTGCGCCGCGCGACACATTTCCAAGTTCGGGCCACGGAAGATCGTCCGTAGTCGTCATGTAGAGATGATTGCAGAGTACGACGTTTACGCCAAGGGAAAAAGCTAAGGGCGGAAAGATGAGGCGTGAACTTGAAGAAACGGCCTTTTAAACATCTCGGAAAATTCTAAAGAGTACATTGCGGCACCAGTTGCAGAGTGCAGACTTCTCGGTGATCGAGTGATGGGTTTGTTACCCGTAAGATCGTAAGATCAATAGGGTGTTCGACATCGAGGCATCATCCACATGTTTGAAAGCCTTGGATACGTTCCACCAGACAATGATCCCCGAATAGACAGGTGGGTACCCCGACGTATATTCCCACGACGTGACTACACCCAATATTGTATTTTACACCGTTCGCATCCCAACGATCAAACCCCGAACCCTAAATCGCGTTCCTTCGGTGTTCAGGCGGGGAAGTTGACGCCCTGCGCCAAGGGTGCATTGTCCGAAAAATTGACTACAGCCGAATTAGCCAAGGCAGAAAGCTAAATTCAAGTCACATACTGGTACATGCGCTCCAGCGTACATACTGCTTCCAAGCATCACCTCCGGATTCGCGGCCCCTACAAGGAAATTTACCGTCAGAAGGACATGCGCATTAAGAGGTACTTGTGACCTACCAGCCGGTGCTCTACCCGAGTTAATGGAAGTTACAACGGCATCACGCCACATGAGATAAGGTGGATAACCGACGAACCTTGTTGCCTCCGAATGCTGCTCCGATTTCTGCACCGCTTGTGCCTACATTAACCTGAGATATATCGATGAGTATGCCGGAAGCGAGAAACGAGGGAAGCGCTACACATACGTTCACGATACCTGTATCTGATCCGCCGGGCCCAATCCATTTCCCCACATTCCTGATATCGCGAGTCCAGAGACTGCTTGACAAGCCCTACATGATACCGATTTAGTATCGTTCTCATATAGGTTGTCATTCAGAGTGTAGGGGATCGACCTGAGGGACAGCGTTGTTCCATTCGATTGCTTGTTCAAGGGTGTCGAAAACGGCGGCGTTCAAGATCGGCGCAAATGCTTCTGTGGACCAGATTCTGGAAGTTGGATCAACAGATTTGGGAATTGCAATTGTTGGCTGGACAAAGTTTCCTGCATCAAGAGGGGCATCGCTATATCGGTTGCCACCAATCAATATATCGGCATCGATAGAGCGCAAGTGCTCGATTGTATCGCTGTAGGTCTTCAGTGCCGCTGACGAGTGTAAGGGACCAAGAAGAGTACTCTCGACAAGCGGGTCGGCAGGCTTGATAGTACCGTAAAGCTTCCGCAGGCGTTCGAGAAACTCAGACGCAATGTCGCGATGAAGATAAAGTCTCCTCGTCGATGTGCATCTTTGTCCTGCCGTACCTACAGCGCCAAAAAAGACCGAGGGAATAGCAAGTGCCAGGTCGGCATCAGGCATCACAATAGAAGCTGAAGAAAAACACGGTGTGAACCATTCCGATATCTGTGTGAAGCAATGGATATATACCATTGTTTCCACCTAGCTCTAGGATGGATTTTCCAAACCTAGAAATCACGGTCTTCCCCACGATTCTACCTACATGTTCACTGCCAGTAAAAGACACTGCGCTCAAGATGATCAGATTCAGCGTCCTGTATGAGACATCTAGGAGCAAATACCTAGTTCCACATCACCGCTCTCCGCAATAGCTGCTCCGGCTTCTTTGCCACCGGTGACAAGACCTGCGACGGCGCCTGGTACGCCATTACTCTCCAGCACTCGCGCCACAATACTTGTGACCGCAATTGAGCATAGAGGCGTGCTCGGGGAAGGTTTCCAGATCGTAGCATTACCAGCTGCTAACGACAAGGACAAGTTCCTGGGATAACTTTAGCACTGTTTTGATTTGCATTGAGGAGAGTCTAGATACCATCCATACACAGCCACGGGAAAGTTGAAGGCTGATAGGACGGCGACGACTCCAAGAGGGTTGGGCACTGAGTAATGTGTCAATAATAATCATGAGAAGCATGAGGAATTTGGACCTTCTAATATAGAATGCCCCGCACGCTCTGATGCAACTACATTTCCATTCATCATCCTAGAAAGACCTACAGCATAATCGCACTGATAATAATTAGCACCTTGCAATTGTTGGGATTTGATCATGTGTAAAGGACGCACAATATCAATAAACTCTTGGACTTCTCCAATTCCCTCAGTCCTGATTTTCCCCATTTCAAGAGAGACCAGAGCTCCAAGCTCATCCCGCTGTATGCGGGGAGCAATTATACACCATCAGCATCAGCACAAAGAATGAATCATTCATCAAAATAGCGTACCTTCGCTGCAAGAGCTTCGCGAATCTGTCTCAAAATTTCTCCCCTACGGGGTGCTGGAACATCTGATGGAACTATAATCAAGGACATGGAAAGAACAAGGCAACCGGTTCGCACGTACTACGAAAGACAGTGTATGCCTCACGAGCCCGTGCAAGAGCTTCGTGTAGTTCCTGTGGGGTTGCCGTTTTGACACGGGCAAGAGTTTCACCAGTCGTCGGGCAAAGACTTCCTCGTGACCCACGCTCCCGACCCACCATCTCCCGTGCCGTTGCTTCCGAGCTTCCTCCTGCTCCTTATCTTCGTCGGTGTGTCTACCCACATTCCCTCCGGTTTTGTCTACTCCAGTACTGTCTCCTAATGTCAACTGACTTGCCCCACCGCCAATAGCGATGCGCTCAACGGGCCAATCGCCGTGGTCCGCAACAACTCCTAAAAGCTTCGTTGGCAGTACTTGAACAGCACGGACGAAACCATCGGAAGAACCCGTGAGGATTGTACTGGTGGTGTCTACATTCAGAAGGGATGATGGAAGCGCACACAGCGCATCAATCGAATGTGGGTGCCTGCGAAAGGAAAGTACAAAGACATGGTCAATATCGAACTGGAAACGCTGTTAAATCTATGTTAGGCTCACCCTGGAACACGATCAACACAGTCGCCCCAACCACTGCTACGATTGAAAATAGAGAGGATCCCGATTTGGGTTCCCACGACTACTTTCGTGGCTCTAGAAAGATCAACATTATCTAGATTTTAGTATTGCAAAGACAGGTAGGTTCTGATGAGAAAAAGCAGAAACGATAGCGGGTAGGACGGCGGCAGAAACAGGTCAAATTTGACGAAATCTTGATGAGTCTGGTGGTTTGTAATGAAGATAATCTCCCAGATCTCCCCACACAACCAAACCGGGCAGCTGGAGACAAGTGTGCCGTATTGAAACAGGTAAGAATGGTGACATACCCTTTGATGGCGACAATGGACAGCAGTTCGTCTTCTTGATCCTCCGAATGAGCGAACGGCTCGGGCTTTTTGGAACGTACATCCATCACCGATAGAGTTCCATCTCCACTAAAAACGCGTATTGAGAAAGCGCATGTCGCATCGATGCTGGTAGATTGATAGGAGATCAGGATATGACGAAATACCTGGTTGCAACTAGCTGTTTTTTATCATCCAACCATAAAAAATCTGTAATATAGTCGAAATGCTGTGTATAGGTCCGCGTACATTCCCGTTGACGAGGATCCCATAACTGATAGGTGTAGATGTCAGACTCATCAAGGCGATGTCACATAAGTAACGAACGTACCTTAATGACACCGTCGTCATCTCCGGTCGATAACAACCACGGCATGAGATACTTAATACGATTTATCGGGGATCTATACACCACTGGTTAGGTCAATACACGTAGAGGTGGACACTTGATGGAGTTCATTAAAAAATAGCATACTCGTGTGCTCCTGCTCGAGTGTCTATGTTCTCCGTCATGGTGTCGATGATACTGTAGATGCACTGCCATCAGTTGCATCAGATAAAGGTCATCATAGACATACTTCAATGCCCTTGATTTGCCGACCGCGTAGAGATGTGAGCCATCCTCGTCAATGGTCAACGCCCGACATGACCGTTTTGACGGCCGGAGTGAAAACACACGTTTGTGCTGCCCTTGGTCATCATACGAGAACGCTTTTATGTGGCCTGTAAGTAGGCCCGTGTAAACTGTTGAATGAGTTGGATGAAAGAGGAGGTCGAAGATTTGTGCGCCTGCCGAAATTTCTGGCATCGACGTTGAGGACTCGGTTGGGCTTACTCCGGGAGATGCCGAGAATAAATTTCAGAATGGTCACCGTCACACAATTAATTTATTTTAACTCACCAGTGATTTTTCCATTGCATCGGGAATCTCTGCGCCAAGAAGTTCAAAACTTATACAGCAGAAGGTGTTGGATGATATCATTCCTCGTATCCGCTGGGATACATTCAAATTGCACCAACATCTGATTGTTGAACGTTGAATGATCAGTATTTTTAGATCGACCACCCGCCAAGGCTTTTCATTGTATGTTTCTCTCATTATTGACACCGTTATCAAGGTTCAAAATGGATGGGTCCGGATGCATCCCGAGATGGGATGGGCTTAAGGCTGCAGAAGCCGTGTCTTAAAACGATGAACAGCAACGACCTCGCAAACTACCATCGAATGTTTGAACGCCAAGTATTAAAGCCATTGATATACACATCGGACACACCATCTATGAGGTGCAGTGAGATGAGGGATGAGAGGCATACCCTCAGGTGGTGAGTGAGGAAAACCTGGCGTGCAGAAGTCACTCGGGTTGGCGATGATTGGATGGGAGAGGCATGACGACGGTCTGCAAATATAACATATCCAAATACCAGATAACCTGGCCAAGGTGGTCAAAAGTCAACAAATGCGCCATCACTCCAATTCCAACAGCGTCCGTAGCCGGAAATAATGTCGGCGAAGAGGCGGCTCTGAAAGCCAGAACTGGCGATAATTTGCAGGACTTTCCGAGTCTACGCTAGGTGGCCAATATTTCAACCCTCCATGGTGATCCCACAACAAATGCGCAACACATCCCCTCACGTCCTCCAGCACATCCTTCAACACATTGCTGCATCGCGAGATACACAGACTGCGAAGCTCAAGGGCACATCGCTGTCGGTCATCAAGATACGCAGACAGCACATCGAGGAACCTCGAGTCGTCGAGGTCACAATGTGAGTTGACCGCAGCGGAGGACGACACCATCATTCCGCCAGCAAAGCAGTCGACATCGTGGAGGTAGATATCCTCCAAGTGGGGAAGAAACATGGAGCTCATATCGTCGTGTTCTAGATGAGAGTGCGAGCGGGCATTCAAAAGCAGAGCCCAGATGAGGCCGGACGGCGCATATCCACGGATATCGAGGATGCGAAGTGAGGGGAGACAAGCGAGCAGCCTCGGCCAGGTCTTGTGCGTGATGGCGTCGAGGTTCTGCAGTATCAAGGTTTGGATGTATGGCAACGGGAGTGCCCCCCAAATAGACACAAGCGTTGTAATGATATTTTCGTCGTGGGACGTCTGTGTATCGGGCCCGACAACAAGGTCCAAAAGGGGCTCCACACTTTCAGTTGGCCCAAATGCACGTATCTGCAATGCCTGGCGGAACCCAGGGTTCAGCTCAGATTTCTCGGTGAACCGTAAGGACTCTTCTTGACTACTAAGATTGAGCGTGTCCAGCGGCATCGTCCAGGAAATATCATGAAAATGGCTACCAATGACTTTCGCCAGTTTCCAGAAATGCGTCCTGAAATCACCCATCCGATCCACGTGGCAATGAAGGCGGCCTTCGGGTGGAAGGTTGATACACTCTAGGATATTGACGAGCTCCTGGGCGGATCCCGTCAGCGAAACTGTGAGGAGATCGGGTAAGTGAACGACGCATCCCGAAGTAACGCTGCCAGCAACAATATTCTTCGGGAAGGCGTGTATGAGCGTGAGGTGTCGTAACATCGTAAATCGTTCAAGAAGGGAAAGGAAGTCCTGCCGCGTGGGGCGCTCTGAAAACGGCAGGTCGTGGAGGGAAAGATATGTTAAGCCGATGTAGCGAGGCGATACCAGGCTTATCGGTGTCCTATGCAATTCCAGATACTTCAATGCCGGCAATGATGGTCCGCTGGGGGACATGGGTCGTTTCGAATACCTAATGTCATTATTGTTTTCAGGTCGTGATATTTCGATTATTAGAGACTCTAAGAAGCGGTTGGGGTGTTTCAAGGTCCTTATCAAAGGGCCGATATCGTACAAGGACGAAATTAGGTGGACATCGCGGATCATGGGAGAGGACCGGAGGGCATGATGAAGGGAATGCTGGTTATTCGCTCCGACCATGGCGCGTATGGATATGGGCGACATTGGTGCACGGCGAAGGGTGAGTGTAGTCATCAAGGGGTAGGAGAAGTCGATGTAGGTCCAGAGTTCGGGGCACTCCAGCGCCGCCTGACGCCAGGTCGAGCAGACGAACGTAATGTCGACCCAACTCCATCTAGGAAAATCGAAAGGTAACCTTACACATTCAACAAATATTCTCTGTAGGACCTCGAAAGGGAGGCTGCAAGCTGGGAGCCTTCGATTGAACTTCCGGAGTTCACTGATGCGCCCTGACCGAAGGAGAGTTGTCTGAGATGATTGTTCAGAAACTGAATCAGCCAAGTAAGAGGGTAGGCACACGCACTGCCGCCGTCTTGTACTTCCTAATGTCGAAAGATCTGGTGGGCCCATCGACAGGGGGCAATTGTACTGCTCCATATCCAGGAGAAAAAGCCATCCTGTGCAAGTACCATGAATCAGTCAACTGGAGACGGCGGTGGATGATAAAAGCGTACATGTCGTGAAGAGAGAAGATTAGAGGAAGACGGAAGGCAGGACTCGTCCGACTCGTTCACGGCATCTTGGGGTTTTAAGTCTTCTGGGCCATCAACCCACAAGGACTCGAGATCATCCTCCGACAACAAGACCTGTGGGAGTTCCATGACGCTAAGAATTGGACAATGAAGGTGTTTGCATTGCCCGAAGATGCAGAGGACGCTCGCATAACAATAAGGTTATTGTTTCTGTGACGCGATCCCTGACGATTCCTTGCGAATGGAGTGTGTGCGGCAATAACCTGAACCGAATCGGACAGCATCCATTTCATCCGCAGAAAATGTAGTGGAATGTTTCAGAAGCATTGGAGAAAGCGTCGAGATACTGAAGACGAACTTAAAGAGCAATTTCGGGTGAAGAGGCGGAACTCGGAAGGAACGAGATCTTGTCAGACGGTAACGGCCGTCGGTTGGTACTACTGTACTTACTTGGTAACGGTCGGCACCCAACGGGCCGGGATATCCGAATTCTGGTCTTCAATGAGGATTCCGGGCGCTTAGGAGCTGACGTGGGACAGAGTATAGCGGGATTGGGCGCAAGCGGCTGTTTAGCCAGCTTTACGCCCAGATCAAATGTGTATTTTTGTACGGTATGGCTTCTGGTCTTCAAAGTCGGAACTTAAGATTGAAATTCGAGGAGACATCTGACTACAGGAAGGAGGAATGACTGATGATGTCCGTCTAGGAGAACTAACATTGACAACCTATGTACTCGGGGACAGACACACAATTGAGTGTAGTAACAGAACTTCGAACAAGCGCGTAGTCGCGCTTGCTTTGTGTATACTTTTCTGGAGGTGTTCTGGTAAGATATTCTGATTATACTGCATTACATGTCCAGTTGCATTCTCAAAGCCTGGAAATCAAGAAGCCAAAAGACACAAAAGACATGGGGAACTTGAAGCAGTGCCTACAGATTAGAAAGTAATAAGGAACAGCAAATTACCATCGGGCCTTGAAGGACACGGGCGTCGGAGCGATCCACCATTGGGGTATACAAAGACGGACCCACCAACGGATTATAGACAACCAGTTGTCTAAATACTGTGATCGTGGGTACTCGTCAGTAGCACTTTGAGGAGACAGTGGTATCAGATTGAAGAAGGCTGAAGATACTGTATGCAAACGCCCGGCTGTTTCGAAGGCCTGTAGCTCTCGTCAGAAGCGGATGTTATAGGAAGACGATATTTTCCCCATGGTAAGTTTGATTCTTTCTTGCAAAACTGGAGATGAGCTGGAGTGCTTGCGTCTGGATCAGTCACCGTCCCTTGAGAGCCCTTGAAGGTGATTTTGCCAACTGATCGAGAATTCCTTGAGTCCGGATCCCTTAGCTACTTAATTGCAGGGCGAGAAATATATTAGTAACATCTCCTCCATCGCATTACTCTTCAGTCCACACACCTTTCCTATCCATCATAAATCACTGGTTCAACTGCACACAGTACATCGACGTTGATCGACGTGCGAGTCTCGGAGAACCATGATCTTACAAATTAACCATGAGTATACGCCTATGTAGACATTCTAGGCCTTTCTCAAACCTTTCGTGTCATCGTGAGGTGAATCTTCAGTCCAGGGCATGTCGCTGTTGGTTTGAGTGTTTTGTGGGTGAGAATAGCGGAGATACCCACGGCTGGCCACGATTCATATTGTACAGCCACAGGAAAGGATTCGTTACCACAACGTCCACCACTGCGCGCGGGATGCGCCCATGGCGCCAATATTATACCTCACAGGCTTTCTCTTCAGTCTGGCTCTTGCATGCTTCGCGGAAATAATCTCTCTCCGATCAGCACCAGGCATAACACAAGCTCTCGTTGAGCGTCTGAAGTCACCTGCCGAGTTCACCACCTTTCATTCGTCAAGTCCAGATGCCACCTCGGACAATGAGCTAGACCTCCTGGACGTCGTTCTTGTTGCCTCTGTTGATGGCAAATTCCATGCACTCAGCAGGACTTCAGGCCATCCTCTGTGGTCCATGTCATCATTCCCCTCTTCAACCAGTATATCCGCACCATCCACCCTCGCACCCCTTATCCGCACCAACCATATAGACCACGATCCAGATTTGACTGATGAGACCACACTACAGGAACTGTATATCATAGAACCCCAGTCGGGAGACATTTATGTCATGGCAACACCTACGAGCCCCCTCCAGCGCTTCCCATTCTCCATGTCCGAACTGGTTGATATGTCTCCTTTCAGCTTCTCTGGAAGCGACGACCGTCGCGTCTTTGTGGGACGGAAAGAGACCTCTTTACTTTTGATCGAGTTGGAAACTGGCAAAATCAAAGCGACGTTGAATTCAGAATGTGCATGGGATCAGCGTGATGACGAGGAGAGGGGCGAAGTTGATTTGGATGAGTTGGAAGGAAGTTCACAACCGATGTCGACTCCGACAGAAGTCTATATTGGTCGCACTGGTGCGTTGCTTTCGATCTCTCCTTGAATTGTGTTTAATTACAATGATAAGACTACCACATATCCATTCACACTCGCCCTCTCAGCCGCGAATCTCCTACGCCACGAGTACCCGTCCAGAACCTCTCATTCTCCACGTATGGTCCCAATAACAAAGATAACCATCTCCAAGGAACATACAGACGCACGAAAGACGATCTTTACATTCAGAGTCTCCCGAATGGAGAGATAATCTCTTTCAAGGCTAGGTTCCCCGGCGAGTCTGTCACGAAGGGGGAACCACAGGTTCTTTGGGGCCACACCTTTAAGACTCCCATGTTGGTTGTTTCTTTCCAAAAGAAACCTGCTGTGAGCGCTTAACTATTTTTTCAGTGTTGCAGTCTTCGATGTCCTGCGCAAGCAACCTCACACTCGTCACAACGCGATTGCCCTCCTGCAACCACGTCCCCAGTTACAGGACGTCCTACCCAATCTCACGCCGGACACCGCGACTGCCCATCTTCCCAACCTCGAAGCTGTATATGTAGGAATGGTCAAGGAAACTGGCAGCCTGTTCGCCATGAGCCCGACACGCTTTCCTCTCGTCGCATTCGGTGGCTCCGAACGTTATATCAAGGGCCGTCTAATCGACGCACCCGTATCCGATGCTACAGACCTACCACCCGAAGTCGATGCAATCACTAGAGCCCGGAAATACAAAGAAATGATGGAGTCTTGGGACTCGTATAGCTGTGAGGGCAGCACAATGTACACCGATCGCAGGTGTCTGGTTGGCGTGCGGCCGCTGGAGGACGGAGACGGTCGCGAGAGCAGGCTGAAAAGGCTGCTAGACGGCCCCACAGACCAACGTTTCCCCGTAATCCGGCCCGTGAATGGAGGTGCGCAAAACGTGGAGGTAATGCCCGCCGCGAACAACGAAACGTTCGGAGTTTCGTCGGGTGTGCCTTTGAAGGCGATTGGCGGAACGGAGGAAAGGTGGGGCGGTCCTACTTATGCAAAAGGGAGCCTCCTTGAGGTTGTGGCGGTCACGCTTGTGTTGGGGATCGTGTCGTTTTGGTTCGGCGTGAAGCGGCTGAGGGAATTGAGGATGAGGCAGGTGGAGAGCTCGAGGTCAGAGACGGTGCCGCAGCGGTCGCCTCTCGTGGAATTGCTTCCTACGGCCAAAAATACGAATCCGATCACCTCACTCAACCCTCCGTCGACGCTTGCGCCTGCGGAAACTCCGATTACTGATCCGACGTCACCGATATCCCCAGCTGTCGATATTGCAAAGGCGACACCTCCCGCGAACGGGGACGGGAATGATAATATCAGTGGCGAGTATGCGGGGGGCGATGATAGCGATCGAGAAGGTGAGGCAGACGGTGACGTACCTAATACCCCCGGAAAGCGGAAATACAGGAGAGGCAAGCGGGGTAAAAAGAAGAAAGTGGGTATCGTTCTTCCGCCAGGTGTGGAGGAGGGAGAGGAGGATAAGATATCTGCTAATGGGAATGACGCAAATTCGAATGGCAAGGGTCCCGAGTCGCCGGCCTTGTCGTCCCTAGTGATCAACTCACCGAAGCCTCCACCTGTGATGCCTTCATTGGTCGTGTCAGACACCATTCTTGGTAGGTTTTTTAATCATGTCACATTTGATTCTCGAGTGGACGATATTCATTCTTCTCTAGGGTTTGGGTCACACGGGACCGTGGTGTTCCAGGGCTCGCTGCAAGGCCGCGCGGTGGCTGTCAAACGTCTACTACAGGACTTCGTGACCCTTGCCTCTCGAGAAGTCAGCATCCTTCAGGAAAGCGACGACCACCCCAATGTCATCCGCTATTACTACCAAGAGGCACATGCGAACTTCCTTTATATCGCACTCGAGCTCTGCCCCGCATCCCTTGCGGACATCGTCGAGAGTCCCGACAGGGACCAGTGGCGGGACATCGCCATCGCCTTCGACCCCAAGAAGGCATTACACCAGATCACCTGCGGCCTGAGACACCTGCACGCGCTGAAGCTCGTGCATCGGGATATCAAACCCCAGAATATCCTGGTATCCGGCGCGAAGGCGGGGGCTGGTGGGCGGACGAGGTACCGGATGCTGATATCGGATTTCGGACTGTGCAAGAAACTCGATGTGGACCAGACAAGTTTCCTGCCGACAGCGCATGGTGCGATGGCTGCAGGGACAGTAGGGTGGCGGGCACCGGAGATTCTGCGTGGGGAGGTGAAGCTGGATGATGTGAATGATGATAATTCTATGTCGTCAAGAGGAAGTACCGGCACTGCGACGGGAGCGACTACGCCCAGCACGGGCAAGCCGACGCGGTTGACGAAGTCGGTGGACATTTTTGCGTTGGGATGTGTGTTTTATTATACGCTTACAAATGGGAGCCATCCATTTGGAGATCGGTTTGAGAGGGAGGTTAATATTTTGAAGAATGCGAAAAATCTGGAGGGGCTGGAGCGGTTTGGGGAGGAGGGTGCGGAGGCGGCGGATTTGATTTCGAGCATGCTGGATCCGCAGGCATATGAGCGGTACGTCCTCATCGTTGTCTCCAGCGGTACTTGAAGGCTAAGGCGATTGACACAGGCCAGATACCACAACATGCCTCCTACATCCCTTCTTCTGGGATCCCGGGCGGCGGCTCAATTTCCTACAAGACGCCTCGGATCGTTTCGAGATCATGTGCAGAGATCCCAGAGACCCGAATCTTTTGGTCTTGGAAAAAGATGCATCTGGGATAGTTGGCAACGATTGGCATTCGCGCCTAGATAAAATTTTCATTGAAAACCTGGGAAAGTTCAGAAAATATGATGGTCGATCTGTGCAGGATCTCCTCAGAGCTTTGCGGAATAAAGTATGTTTTTCTTTTTGCTTGTGTCCGAATAGTCTATTGACGTTGTCCTTGGTTGGGAATAGAAACACCACTACCAGGATATGCCTGAAAATGTTAAGCGGCATCTTGGGCCCATGCCGGAAGGGTTTCTATCATACTTCACCAGACGATTCCCAAAACTTTTTCTCCACGTCCATTCCGTCATTGGTAGCACTGGTCTCCGGAGCGAGTCCATGTTTCGATCATACTTTGAGCTCGCTGAGTGATTCCAGGTTGTCTTTTTTATTGGTGTCCTCTTCTTGTACTACTCATCATTTTTCCTGACTTATATCCAAGTACCCATACAGTATTTACCGGCATTATTTATACCGCACTTCCCCATCCTCATCTGTATCTTGTACCACTATCGATTACAAAGGTCCTCTTGCGATATCCTTGCTGTGTCTTTCCTATACAACTCTACAGAACGCAGTGGAATTCGAATCATGTACGAACTGGGAGAAACTTGCGGAGTTCTACCTCTTCGTGGGCAGTGGGATGACGTCGAGGATGTGAGAGAGAGAGAAAATGTGACTCAGCGGCCCAAATGCACGCAACGTTGTTACTTGCAATTGTACTTCTTCCTTATCCATCATTGATTCATCTATCGCATTCTGTACCACATACATGCATCTACTGTTCGTTCGTGTTGACCGCTTTCTTACATGGTAATATATTCATCCAATTTGGCCCAGCTAGGAAACTTAAATGAAACTCATTGAGTCGATCCAAAAATCAAACGCTCTCTTTCTGAATCGTTCTTCGTTCGTCTCCAAACTCGGGTATTGTAGGGTATGGTCATGCAGGAATTTCATTAACGAAATACATCGTTGGCATGAGGGGTCTTTAAATTAGATCGAAATGCATCATGACTGGAAAGCGCATGGTTGGTGTCTGTACCAACCAATATATAATTGGAACGTCACTCAGTTTGTCCCAGTTTTGAAATCCTTTCTACCTTTGCGTTAACTCAAATAGTAGGTGACTTTATGTAGGCTTACAACGAGAATCGCGAACGCGGCGTGGCCTTGGCTGACCCACAATCACATCAGCCACGCCATCATGCTGCTCTCTAACACTAGTCCATCAGTGGCGTACGTCGTAATGGATGGAGTGCTCACAACCACAGCACACCTCCCAATCTGATCATCACAAATTCTTACCTTCAGTTGCTCAGGCTGCAGGCAAAGGATTCTGGGAAAGTACTCGGCCGTCTGATCCTCCCTTCCCCTCTTTCTCTTATGTTTCTCTGCCCATTGATTGTAGCGTGCCCGGACGCTTCCATGTACGGCCCTCTTGCATACTAGAGACATTCACTCAACTTGGCAGCCGAGCAAAGGCCGAAG
The DNA here is from genome assembly GCA_018851835.1 of Hypsizygus ulmarius. Taxonomy (NCBI): domain Eukaryota; kingdom Fungi; phylum Basidiomycota; class Agaricomycetes; order Agaricales; family Lyophyllaceae; genus Hypsizygus; species Hypsizygus ulmarius. Next base: position 10,707 of record JABCKG010000130.1, on the reverse strand, counting down.
CAATTTATTTCTGCCTGCAATTACAATGCATGCAGTCAATTCAGGAATTATACTCTCTTGGGCAGTATCTGATCAGGCAATAAAATTCCTGACGTGGAGTAATAACCTGGGTTTGACAGCAGGCTACTTCCTACCTCATCTGACAACTCTTTGGCTACAGTACGCCAGATCGAATCATACCTAGAATGGTCACTTCGTGTTGGCAGCCAAAGCCCACAGAGACTCGCCCGACTTCACTTCGGTATGTTCGCCGTTGCTGCTATTGGGATAGTATGGGCTGGTGGGAAAGAACACTAGGCAACGAGGATAGTCCTTGTCCGAATGATTTTCTGTGTTTCGAGTATCCTGCCTCGCGCGGACTCGACATTGATTGGCCAACCAGACTATCGCCATATTTTCCCTGTAACCCATTCGGTTCGACACGAACGTCGAATAAATAGACTTCCATTACTTATGTGTTCAAGTGCCAACGCCGCTGACAGTATACGAGCTAACAGAGAGAAAGGTAATTCAGCACGGTAATTCAACACGCCCCGCAATTTGCGAAAATGCAGTGCCGAGATAGTAGATGTTTTACGACATGAGTGATTATATCCATACGCGCTGTGCATACGTGCATAGACAAGCTCGTGATATGCAGAACATGAATAGTCAATTGTCATCGCAGCTGCCGCGTGTTGTATATAATTAGATACGTTGAAGTACTGCAAAGTCCAACACAAAGCAAAATCAGCGCATAGCAAAATGCATATCGGCACCTCTGGATCCACGGATCGAAAATCCTCCTCCCCGACTCTGGACGTCCGCGCACCTCCTTGAGCTTCACCCCATACATTTGGTCGAAAAGCCGGTTTGGCTTCTCAAGCGTGTCCACGATGCGTTTAGTCGCAGTCATACACCAAACACCTGAGTCCCCGCTCCTCCCCTGCAGCGACGCCGGGCGCGGAATGAATGGATATCCAAACGATATCCCGCGCAGCGATCGTTTGGGGTCATGCAACCTCAGCCTCCCATCGTCTGAGCTCTGCTTCTCCGTGACCCATTTGGGCAAGCGCGCTTGCTGCAGCTGCTGCTCCGAAGGAAGTGTGCCGCCTGTGCTGGAATTTGCCCCATTTTCTTTGTCAGGCAAGCCTTTCCTCCTCTTCCATCTCTTGCCAAAACAACACAAATTCCTCCAATGCCCAAGATGGAAGTAAAATTCCCAGAACGTAAGCCGCGGCGGCTGTTCCCCGAACCGCGTGAAGTGCCATCCACCAACGAGCCAGAGGAAGGGGCATGCAAAGCCAAGCCAGAACGCCCAGAAGGCTGGTGTATATGAGAGCCACTGCCGTTTGGCGCGGAACGTTACGACGCCCGAGCCCAGAGCGGCATCGCGCTCCCACCGCCGCCCGATGAAAGATTCGGAGGTAGAGGGCAGCCTCGATCCATCCGCGTTGGACTTAACAGAGGGTGGAACGCTCGGCATAGGGAGTTGTCCACTTCTGACACTATCTTGGTCTTGTGTATGCGACGATACAGCGTCTGCAATGTCCCTTTCATCGATGGTGGGCAGGGCGTCGCTGGCGGTGACGAAACTTTCTGCATGGAGAGACTCGAGGTCTTCGTCACCGCCGCCGTACACCCCCTCGTCGTCATCTTGATAGGCTCCGGACTCTGAGCTACCGATGATGGTGGGCATTACGACGATGGTCGAGCGACGCGGCCGCAGTGGGGGGCCGGCACCATTTTGGCTGGGGTGTGGACCCGGGAACGGCGGTGCGAGATTGAGCGGTGGGATGCTGGGCGGAGCGGACGATTTCGTGGAGAGCCGGGGTATGGATGACGAAGTGGAGACGTGCGTACGTGAGGAGGTCTGCGAGATTGTCCGGTTCAGTTGACGCGTGATGAAGGGGTGGGAGTTGGAGAAGCTCGGCGAGGGACCTGAATCAAGAAATAGATTAACCCAAATTAATCATACAATGAATTGTGAAATGAAATCATGGAGTATAGCGTACGTGTGATTTCGGAGTTCTGCGAGCCACCTGGACTGGTGTTTTCAGCGACTGAGAGGGAGTAGATGATTGACGCAGTGGACCCATTGGGTCCGGAACAACTGGCACTGGGCAGTGGAATGGCATCGCGAAGGGAGTCGGGAGAGAGGTAGTCCTGCTCTGCAATGGGTGACAGCTGCTTCACTAGCGGATAGTTGTATGCGTATCCGTAGACGTCAGTGCTCGGGGTAGTATACGGACGGGCGTCGAGCCGCAAAAGATGCGTGCTCTGGGAGAAAGCGGGGTTGGTGTTGAGTTTGAGATTCCACTTCGGTAGAGAAGGAGAGGAGGATGAATAGGACGGTAGATATGAAGGTGAATTGGGTGGCGAAGAAACGGACCGGCCGATGGGGTGAATATGGGACTGTGATGGCAGCCTGATGACTGCCGGCGGAGGGGCCATCACTGGGAATGCATGATCGTCAACAGAGCCCAACGAGCTAACCCATGCGACGTTAGAAGGTCCAGCACGACTTGGATTCGGGCTGGGATGCGGGTATGGGTTCTGCTCCTGACCACGGTCAGGAATCACGAACCCGTTGGCGTTGGCGGACGGGGACCACCGCGGAAAAGGAGCGCTGATGTCACTTGTCGTCACCAGCTGGAGCTCGCGGCCTTTCCATTTCGACTTTGAGGTCGCCGGAAGGGGTAGGCCGAGCTTGGCGTCGTTGTTGCTCGTCGGGGTGTGAGCGGACTCTGCCCTCGAAAGCCAGCGAGAAAGGAATTCAAGCATCACAATGCTCTCTTGCTACCGGGTGCAGTGGGAGGATACTACTGGGTGGCGAATAGCGTCAGGAAGGAAATTGAAACGTGCATCGGTCCGTGGGTTTATATACGAATCCGCTGCCTAGTCCGCATGTAGGGAGTCCGCGATGCCGGTGGCAGGTTGTTAGCTCATTGTCATGCAGGGGAAGAGTTAAAAGATAGCACGGCTGGAATAGTTCTGGTACCTTCGCATGCATATCACACACACAATGCTGTCATGTTTCGTCAGGAGACAGCCAGGTGCAGCGCAGTATTCCTCGGTGTTTGTTTCCTCCACATAAATCGGATCGCCTGTGCGAGTTCATAGTTAAGTAATTGGCTAGAACTTGTGCTAAGAGCACAAAATAAACCTCCACTGACGTATGCTCTCTGCCAGTTCTGTTCATATCTACGCGTAGAATCAAGGGAGAACAAGAATAGATACCCATGTATGCCGAGCAAGCGCGGGGTGTTTGAGTTTCGATCAGATCAACATGCTTTCCCCTCGAGGTCGAGCTAGCTAAGTTGTGGGTCCAACTACGTCCTGCGTTGTCGCCTTGATAAGTAGTTCGCAAATAACAACACGCCAAAGAGTTGTTCCCGGATGTACAGAGGCAGTTATGGATTTAAAGGGTTCATCGCATGGCTACGGAGGTAGAAGGAGGTTAGGGGGCAGTAATCGGAAGGATGGTTGCAATTGGCCAGCATGCATTCGAGTTCCAGTCAAAATGGCAATCAGGATTCCATACACTGAGATCAGCCCTTTTCTAAATTCTTCCACGTATGCTGCCCAAGAACAGGACAAGACGGTCAAGGAAGCTACGATCAACTGGTATAGGGATCGTGATTGAAATCAAGGCGAAATTCAGATCCTCGAAAGAGCCAGCTGGTGCATTGCTATAAGCAGTGCATGTCATTGTCAATTAGTTGGGTGGACAGGCTTCAAAGCTTCATGATGGTGGCTGGATAACAGTACAATAAAGCAGCAAGGATGTTGGCTGAGCAAGAGTGGAATGGCAATAACGATAAAAAGCAAATAAATTCGCGATCAGCATGAAAAAAATACGCGGGTAGATGTGGGCAAAAATAACAGGTAAATAACGGCGTAGTGAGCGTATCAGCGATACAAGGGTAGCGATGGTAATAGACAGAACAACAAGAAATATGGGTCAACGCCTCAGGGTATCCTATTCCAGGTCGTGAAATGGAGAGAAATATAGTCGTGTGGGTGTCGTGAAGTTACTCTGAGCTGGGAGCTGTGGCTGCTTTCGTCACTGACGGAAGAGCAGCCTTGGTCTCGGGTTCGACGACGTCCTCTGCAGTAGCAGCATCAGCCTTCTTCTGCTCCGCTGCGCTCGTAGCCACCCCCTCCTCTGCCTTTTCTGACGGCGTAGATTCACCATCCACCGCAGCCAAGTCGTTTGGTTCGTCATTGACAGACGACGCGTCATCATCGGTGACGGCCTCAGCTTTTGAGGGCAATGTTTCCGGTGAGGCGCGAGCAGACGATGATGGCTCATCTAACTCGCCATTCACCTCCTCAGGCAAAGGAATCGCGGCAGGGACAACGGGATCGTCTTTCGTCAGCTCCACCTCCTTCACACCTTGTGTGACATCCTTGACATCCTGCGTCTCCACCTGTACCTGGGGCACCTCGTTCACATCTGTCGCAGAGGACGCAGCACTTTCTCCCCGAGCCTTCTTTTTGATCGACTCCTCCGTATCCGGCTCCCCATGTCGCTCCGTCGAACTCAAGCGACGCTTCTTGCCTATCGCGGGCGCATTCGATGTTGCTAGATGGAATACGACGTGCCAAAGAGAAAAGAAAAAAGTTAGAGCGCGTTCTTTCTGCTAAGCTGCTTATGAAAACTCACGATCATCTGCCCATGGTCGATCCGGACGCGGGATCACAGAGTAGGAGATCCGTCGAATGAGACCGAACATATTGGACGCGATTGAGGGACTGGGAGATCGGTGGCCTTGAATGGGAGGAGAGTAAGAACCAAGGAGATGACAGCAGACGCGACCGTGATCCGAACGTGCAATGTTGTCTTTGTTTGGTCCCGTGGCAGTAATATCCCCGGGACCACGTGTATTTACTGGTATGGCGAAATGTGCTTTCGAGGTGGAATCAACGGGGTAGTTAAAGGGAGACTTAGTGGTCGAAATCTCATTCACGTTTTTTTAAGTTCGGTAGCTTGAAATCAAGAGCCGCAGTGGAGAGCTACGCGCGAATCTCAGGCTCGCGGTTAGTACAGTTCGGTCCGGTCCGGTCCCTCCCATCTTATCCGCTTACCTAATCGTGCAATCGATAGTTGATCGAGTCAACAGATTTTGTTGGAGAGCGCTGAAGTTAATAGATTTTCTCCTACCTTGGTTCCGATCTAAACCACCATGACTCTCGACATCACGAGCTTCATCGACAGCAAGGGTGGAAATGCAGAGGAGATACGCGAGTCCCAGCGGAAAAGAGGGCACTCGGTCGAGCTCGTAGATGAGATTATCCAGATGTACACCGATTGGGTGAAGAGTGCGTTCAAATGAAATTGATTTTCGATTGTATATACTCATAAGCTTGCAGTGGACTTCGATACCAATGCGCTTCGGAAAAAGGTGAATGAGGTACAGAAGAAGATTGCGGCAAAGAAGAAGGTAGGATTATCAAGTCTATCGAAGGTGACTGGTAATAATTCACTGCTTTCATCCAGGCAAAAGAGTCGGCAGACGACCTCGTCGCTGCAAAAAAGGTTATTGATGACGAGGTTGAAGCTAAGAAGAAGGAGGCAAAGGAGTTCGAGATCAAGATGAGGCAGAAGGCCGGCACGATCGGGAACATTGTTGGAAAGAATGCACCTGTCAGTATGACGGAAGTGAGTAGACATCTTTTGGGATGAAATTGTCGATGTTCATGATTTTTACAGGATGATAATGTCACTTTACGAACATGGTTTCCTGCTGCGGAGACAGATGAGCCTCCACCACGACCCAATATCCTGGCTCACCACGAAGTTCTGCTGCGATTAGATGCCATGGATTTGGATCGGGGTGTGTTTTACTCATATTGAGTCATGAAGTTGGACAAACTAACATGTCAGTATATAGGTGCTAAGATATCTGGCCACAGAGGGTACTTTCTCACGAATGATGGTGTGGATCTGAACCAAGCGCTTATCTCGTACGGCTTGGATTACCTGCGGACAAAAGGATACAAGAAGATCCAGCCACCCTTTTTTATGAACAAGGAGCAAATGTCCAAAACGGCGCAGCTGGATCAATTCGACGAGGAGTTGTACAAGGTACGCCCGAAATCTAATTTTCCAGAAGATGTCATAAAACATCGAACTTCAAGGTCATTGGACACGAAGACGAAAAATACCTGATCGCGACCTCGGAACAGCCCATATCAGCATTTCACTCAGAAGAATGGTTTGAGAGCCCTGATACACAACTCCCAATCAAATACGCTGGATATTCGACGTGTTTCCGGAAAGAAGCTGGTTCTGCTGGCCGGGACATGTGGGGTATATTTCGCGTGCATCAGTTCGAAAAGGTCGAGCAGTTCGTGATCACTGATCCGAAGAAGAGCTGGGAGATGTTCGACATGATGCTGGAGAATAGTGAAGGTTTCTACCAAAGCCTCGGGTTGCGGTATCGCGTGGTTGGGATCGTCTCGGGGGCACTTAATCTCGCAGCAGCACAGAAGTATGATCTGGAAGCGTGGTTCCCATTCCAAAAAGCATACAAGGAACTCGTCTCGGTTTCGAACTGCACGGACTATCGTAAGTACCGTGCTTGTTTACGTCGAAGGATGTTGATGATCATCCATAATTCAGAGAGCCGGAGACTTGAAGTTCGATGTGGACTGAAATCTAAGGACCAGACGCGGAAGTTGTACGTGCATATGCTAAACGGCACGCTTTGTGCAACGGAGCGTGCATTATGCTGTGTCGTGGAGAATTACCAGACACCAGATGTACGTATTCTCTTTGTCATGCTTGTCGATCTCTGTTGAGTTGAGGTATGCAGGGTCTCGTTATTCCGGAGGTGCTCCGGCCATATATGCAAGGACGTGACTTCTTACCATTTGTTAAGGAACTCCCGAAAGGGTTGCAGAAGAAGCAGGCGTGAGGCAGAGTAGACAGTAGACAGTATATCATAGTCATAGTGCGTGTGTAATGTTTAGCCAGAAGCCAGTTCGTCCTATCAACTGTAACACGGTCGGTGGCTGTGGCTGTGTAATCTATTCCACGTCTCTTGGCCAGTTGGCTTCGCAACATTTTCGTCTTTGGGGCCCACGCCAAAAGTTAGCCACACCCGAAGCCCGGGCTGGGCGTAACGTTATGAGCAACGGAATTCTGCCAAATCATTCCTCTGCCGTTGAGGAGAAGGAGAAACTGCACCGCGCCAACACCACGGCAGCATCATGGACCAGGCCTGTCATGCTTCCTATCCCCGGCGTCCGCACTCGCCGTCTGCGCATCCTCGTTCCGAATGTCGGCTCTTTCCAGCAGCTGCGCGGCACCAGGGTGCGCAGATCAAGAGGCCCGCTGCTCGTATGCTTTGCTTGCATGGCGCTGTTCTTGACCGTGATGGTGGTGTCGAGGAATCAAGACAGCAACAGGAAATGGACGGAGAATTGGCCGCCAACGTCAGGGGAGTCATCGACGCTAGTATTTAGGAGGGAGGATCTGCAGCGGATATGGAAGTGGGAGATTGCTAGTGGTCATTTTCCCAGTCGTCAGACCAGTACGTCGTTCCTTTGGCCTTTCATTCAATGAATTCTCCATGTTGAGGTTGCCTCTTGTCATTGTCAGTCCCTAAGCAGGTCGGTTTGAAAACGGCACCCTTGAATCCAGCTATTCCGCACCTGGAGCGCTCATCAAAGCCTTCGCAGTATCATTCACATTCAGAAGGGTACGACATGGAAACATATGGTGTAGGCCCCAAGCGGGTGTACTTGGACATCCAAAGCGTATACCCAAATGTCGCATATCCTCCTCGGCCTGTTCCAGGTAGTGTTGCTGATATGGACATAGTTATGAATCATTGTAATTTTTCGGCGGGGAAGGTACAGATAACAATGTTCCACTCTATATTTGAGCTCATCTCCTTTTCCGTAGTATGTCCGCGATTGTTTAGAAGTTCTTCGCATAGGCGGCGGGCTTGATAATGGGCGAAGGCTGAGGCGAGGGAACACGGATGATTGGAAGTACATCTATCGGGAGAAAGAACTTAATTCGACAGAACATGATTATCCCAGTCCCGACATAAACCCTGCTCACATACCTCGGCCTGCGCTTGGAGGCGATGCCAAGGTTGATCCAGACGCCGGACTCGACAAGAAACGTGGAGTCGAATGGGAAACGCAGGTCGTCCTCCCCAAAACACGAAAATACCAGCCTTCCGCATCCTTAAAGACGCCCTGCGACTCAGAGAACCCGCGAGTGTACCATATGTTCTGGACAGGGCCATTTACGGACAAGCCATATCTCGCCTTGCTGTCTTTTCTCTTCACGCAAAATACAGGCATTCACCTGCGAGAGTTCCCCGCCGACTCCCCTGTGTGTCGACCACAGTTCTGGATGTGGATCAACCCTGGGCCCGCTGCATCCGTCCCTAACCCTACCGCATTACACGACATGTACGCGCAGCTGAAATCCAGTCCATGGGCATCACCGTTCCTTCATCCACGATTCCAGGACGTCATCCAATTCAAGCTATGGAATACTACGGAGCAGCTGGATGGGATTCCAGAGATTAAGGACGAGTGGAGGACGTTCAAGACCTTGTTCAATTCTGGCGGTCATGTCATTCCAGTGCCCTCTGAGAAGCCAAAAGAGTCTGCTGCGTCTGCAAGCGGGAACGAGACGGCCACAACAGCGAAAAGCGGAGAAGAGGAGGATCTGTTGAACCGCACTGGCTCTAAGTCCTCGTCGTCCTACGACCGACTCTCCGTCATCCTCTCCGACATGGCGCGCTTTATCCTCTGCCACCGATTCGGAGGAATATATCTCGACGCGGACACTATTTTCCTCCGAGATTGGGAGGAGCTATGGGGCTGGAAGGGTGCCTTTGCGTACCGGTGGTCCAGGCTGGAGAAGTACAATACTGCTGTCCTGCGTATGCACAAAGGCTCAGCGCTGGGCACATTCCTCTTCCGGACGGCGCTCAAGAACGGACTGGATTTTCACCCCATGTCCGTTTCGCTCTACACCTCCGACGCGTATATCGAGCCGCTTCTGCTGCGGTTACCCGACGCCCTGTTTGATTCCGCCTGGCTCAACACTGAAAACTTCCAGCGTGATCGCCCGCCACAGCCCTACTTCACAGAGTCCGTTAACCGTTTCTCTTCCTTCGCTTTCTGTGATCTGTGATTGAACTGAACTTTTTTTGTCGCCAGATTTGCTGATTTCTTTGACACGCCAGCGCAAAATAGTGCTGCACCGCAGGCACTTGGATTCGATGGATTTTTCAAGGGAGCCTATTCGTATCACTTCCATAACTTCTGGTGAGTTTAGCGATGTCCCTTTACTGACTTGGGTACCTGACCGCCTTCGTCTTTGATAGGTGGAAACCCTTCGATCCCACACGGAACTGGCCAGACCTTGGATCAAAGTTCAAGGCAGGTGAAAATCTCGCCCGCGCGGCTTTGGAGGAAAAGGACACCACATCTCGGAAAACAGACACCTCGGGTACCAGTCCCACAGACGACGACGCAGACAGGGTGGAGAACGACAAGCGGGATCTGGATTGGTCGGCTGTGCTCAAAAGAACTTTTGAAGCATACATACGGGGCGAGCGTCCGAATATGTACGGCGAATGGCTGCATTGGTAAAATCCGCTCCTGTCTGTTTCGTTGACGACGTTCTCTTTTGGGACTTTACCAGAGCGTTTGGGGGAACGCTTTTAATAGATGGCTTTTGTGATATTGAATTTGCCTGACGAGTCTATGACTCCTACCTAGTACCGCTGGTGTGAGTCTTGGGAGTTGAGCAGTCACTGGTCATGTTGGAAAAGCAGACCATCCCGTCGTTGCATACCTGTAACCGTATTGATATAGATTACTTATCAACTCCCCCTTTCCATGGATTATTCGATAATGTTGAGGAATGGATGTCTTCGTCATGGTAGGACTTAGCTCCCTGTAGTACCCCACGTGCCTTTAATGTCCCAGCATGATCGGCCCCGGGCCCGCAGGGACCGTCGTTCTCATCCCCATCTGGCATCAACTTGAATGCATCACCAACGTATTTATATAACCTCAAACACAGCTTTTCAAGTGGCTCTCAAATCCACCCTGTTCGAAGAATCTGGATCTTATCGTAACCTGCGGTTATGAACACGTCCGCCATCCTGAGCGATGGTCCTCGTCAGTAACTCATACTTATGCCGTGCCTCAGCAATGCCTCGGCCACGTCTTATGCACCTTATACATAACTCATTGAACCTCATATCAGGCTTTCGAACCTCTCCGATCACAGACGTTCTTGAAATAACTCCATGCATGTGGTCTACCTCGTTCTCAGCATCACCTGTGCGCGACATGTGCTGCTAGGTGCTACTATCGAATGTCACTCGAAGGGTTGTGATCTAAATTTGATTAATTCGGAGGCGATCTTCTCAGAGATATATCTACTCTTCCACCCGGCCTATCACAATACCATCCTGGCGGGACGCTCTCGGACCGGGCAACTTACAATTGTTATAAGTACACCCTGTTGGGCCCTTGGGTAGTCAAGCCAGGCAACTGATTCTGCTGTTCGCGAATATGATGCTCTTTCGAGCATTTGGCCTTCTCTCGCCTTTCTTTCAAGCCCAAATTCATAGCCAGACTACTCGTACGTCTACTCCGTGATTTCGAGATTTGTAGGGATATTAATGGTAGTCATTTGTTCTAGTTGCACCTAAGAAGTTCTTGACGGTGCCTCTCGGG
>JABCKG010000129.1:0-27147 GCA_018851835.1 Hypsizygus ulmarius | reverse complement strand
GTTTGTTGTTTTGTTGTTTTTTTGTTTTTGTTTTTTTCTTTTTTTTTTTTTTTTTTGTGGTTTTGGGGGTGGGGGGGGGGGGGGGGGGGGGGGGGGGGGGGGGGGGGGGGAGAAGATGATGTGGACGTTAGGATATGAATTATGGCCTCTACGTACCCTACTGTTCACTGCTTTATTGTTTCGCATTGCATGTCATACATATGTCACATATGCTCTTCCTTGAACGTGTTGAGCTCACCACTTCATTCCTCATGCCCTTCATCTTATAAGTACCTGGATTTCCTCTGGTCCTACATATTTACATCTCTCAAAGACGAGGTGGATTCTATCTGCCCGAAGCAAGGGTTGTCTTGGGATGTAATATCTGTTCACGGAACGTTTGAACCATGGCATTTTGTGAAGTTCTACCCATTGCTCAGTTCAGCGAGAAATGTCTCGAAATATTATTACACTTAAATGTTACATGGTATTATAGGATTGGAATACTAAGCATCATGCATCATCACTCCTTCGGCCGTACACCCGATTTCCAAACGAATGGCCTTCCTGCGTTCTCCAACGGTATGCACGATCAGTAGATAATAGCCGGATACACAGTGGCATCCGGGTCGGTCAACAGATTTATTGATGCCACAATGACGAGCGGCGGCGGCAGAATATGCCAAGTACGCCACATAGAGAGAGGACATTGCGTTTTGAAAAGGCCAAACAAGCGGTCAAACCGGCAGCCAGAGCTGGTCCGGACCATGATGATGTGGCTGTTTTCAATGGTAAGTGACTGATGCTGTCAATAAGTTTTGATATGAACAGCATACAAAAAGACAACCATACCATAAGTAGTCTACGAGGATTTGCTTGTCGTACAAAACTGTATTTGACATGTCGATGACTCTAGGCGGATCTTGGGATGGAAAGGGTCATGAAGTAAGCTGGAGAGTTGGAAGCTTCACCTCTGATGACCGGTCGACGTTCAACACCCAGATGAACACCAGATGAGTCGATGGCAACGATACAACTCTCAGACACGCACAGTGCTTGCAATCCTTTCGCCTGCTCCGTCTTTCTGTCGGCCTACTGCCAGAGACTGATGGATGCGTCTATACTTACCAGTCTCTGAGATCTGAGAAGTCATGTAAGCAAATGCAACGCGTTACGCGACTGGAAACGCGTCGTTGGATTTGATCATGCACGAAGATCTGGCGTTCTTGATTCTGACTCCTGATAACTTACTTCATGAGCAAGGCATTGTCCTAGATGGGGCCACTCAACTTTGCATTACACAGTAAATCAACAGCAAATGGTACATATTCTAGTAGTGTGTAACATTCTTACTGCGGCTGAGCCAAGCTCATGGCAATCTTATCAGATATGTAAGCCACATCCAGGGGCATCAATATCTTATCTGATTGATAGATTTTCCGAACCATCGCAACCACTTTGCGTGCACACTATTTCTCCAACATATAAGATGCCAAGATTCACCTATCCACAGGTTGCTCTCCACCCCCATGTCCACCGCCCTCGCCTACGCATACTTCATCCCTAAATTCCTCGGCGTTCTTGCGCCATTCTTGCTCGAACGCCTCACCCAGCGTATCGCCGCCCTCATCCACCGGCGCACGTACGCCCTCCCTCCCTCAGGAGAAAAGTTCAGGAACGTCGTTGTCATCGGAGGCTCCTTCACCGGAACCCATCTCGCGCGGCAGCTGGCACACTCTCTACCCAGCGGATACCGCGTCCTCCTCGTCTCCAAAACTTCGCACCTCAATTACCTCTTCTCCTTCCCCCGCTTCTCCGTCGTACCTGGGCACGAGAACAAGGCATTCATTCCATACCCAACTAATATCCCAGGTGCGCCCGAGGGCGTGTTCGCACTCGTGCATGACACGGCTGTGAAGATAGATGAACACACAGTGACACTCGCGTCCGGTGAAACGTTGGAATACGAGTTTCTCGCGCTGGCGACGGGATGCTCGCTCCCGCCACCCGCGAATGTCAGTGCGACGGAGAAGAAGGAGGGATGTAAGGAGATGAGGGGGATGCAGAAGAAGATTGAGGGAGCGGGGAGGGTGGCAGTGGTGGGCGGGGGTGCGGTGGGTGTGCAGCTGGCGAGCGATATAAAGAGCTTTCATCCGGAGAAGGAAGTTGTGCTGGTGCATTCGCACGATCAGCTCCTTGGAAGATTTGGGGTGAGTCTTCATGAATTTGCGTTGAAAGCGCTGCAGGAGCTCGGGGTAGAGGTGGTACTGGGAAAGAGGCCGAAGGTGCCGGAGGGCGGGGACATTGTGAAGCTGGAGGATGGGGACTGGTCTAAGGAAGTCGACCTTGTTGTACGTGTATCTCTTTCTCTCCCCTTTCACCACTTATACACTGACAGTCGCACATGCGTATGTAGATACCATGCACAGGCCAACACCCAAACTCCGAACTCATCACATTCCTCTCCCCAACCTCCCTCTCCCCCGAGACGCGCGAGATCCTCATCAAGCCCACGCTCCAGCTTGCAAACGACGCGTTCCCACACGTCTTCGCGCTGGGGGACGTCGCGCATACGGGCGGCGTCAAGATGGCGCGTGCGGGAATGGGTCAGGCGGACATCGCAGCTCGCAATATTGTGCGTCTGATCAAGGACAGTCACCGTGACGTGACGAAGAGTGTGAGTACGAAGACGCTAGAGGAGTATAAGCCATTGTGGGTGGAGGGGACGTTGAAGTTGAGTTTGGGGAAGGTGAGTTGTATTCTATGGCGTACTCGTACATGGGGATGGAGCTGACGATTCCGGGCTTCGATAGGATCGCAATGTGTCCTATATGCAGCAGGGAAAGTATGACTTGTTGATTAAGTTGAAAGGGCATGCACCGGATATGAATCTTCGAAGAAGATGGAAATATTTTGGCGCAAAGACGGGGGATTGGGATTTGTAGACGCAATTTTTGAACTATTTCGGAGTTACATCTTTCTTACATACTGACCTTTGGATGGAACACGTACACGTACATCTCTTTGTTTTTGGTATACCGTGCTTTCTTTAACTGTAGTGTTTTCAGAAATTACACAGGCATACTTGGTCTTGTAGGAACCCAATCCAACCCTTCACCACACCAACCATACCCTTGGGCTTCTTCGCGACATGTTCAAGTTGTATGATACAAATCTATACAAGTATATCCTGAAATAGATCATACTTTGAAGCCTAAATAATCGTGAATACTCCCACCGAGTCCTCTCCGCCTGGTGGGCGTCCGCACTGGTTTCTCTTCTGCTTCTGCGTCTCGTCCTTTGACGTTCCGGTGTCTGGCGCGGCTTTAGAAGGGGACACCGAAACGCCCATAGTACCCCTGAAATTGGAGGACGCGACTTTGATGAAGTAGGCACTGCCATCGTTCCAAACATCAGCGGCGCCTTGTGTTGCGTGAATGTCAGTAACCTATTAAATTTAGAATGGTGAGATGGATGTGGGAGGATGGTGAGTGGACTTACTTTGTTTGTGTGCAGCGTTGACTAATGGTAACTCACAATACCAGATATCCCTGACAGTAAGCAACCAACGAGAATGATGGCCGCAGAAGATGAAATAACCTATCAAGGACGAATAGACGCGTCGAGCTCGATCCGCTGAGGAACAGAATGCATAGGGTGTCTGCGAACGTCTGCGTCGGATTCTATCAGACGAGACGATGTTACTGCTCATTGATTGCGCCACCTCAACTGATTGTGATGACCTTTGCCTTCTCCTGGCATGCGTTGATGCTCGATGCTCTGGACTGGCAGTTGGAAAAATGGTGCCGAGGGAAAGGCCGCTGTTCTTGCTGCAGGTCTACATATCGTGAACATGAATATTTGGTTTAATGAGAGAAAGAAAAGGTGGGAGTTGATGTACATTGATGGAGTCGATCTCGGCGAGTCCGGCTGTAGGAAAATAGACATCGAGGAACGCGAAGGGGATGACGTTGATCGTGTCATCATCCTGGTCAATACGAATCACCGGTGAACAGCCGCAGCGATGAATGAGAAATCGGACCCTGGCAGAACTTGGATCAATCCTTTTGCCAGCCGGACTGGACAGTGCGAATGGCTTTGTACGAGGTCTGCCCGTCAAATCTACAAATCTGTTTTAATTCAGTATACACGAGTTCATGTTGGTAAAAATGCTTACACGGCCAACTGCATATCTGACGGCTGTTCAGAAGCGAAGGAATACATCAATACTCAATGCATTATCCGAATGCCATCGCCGATTGCAAAAAATCGACATGTCGCGAACAGAGCGGAGGAGCGCACGAGGAAGATCATTGCTGCTAGTGAAGAAGGACGGTTGCGAGGCTATAGAAGTCCACACCACTCAAAGAGATGTTAGAAGCAGCTTTCGTGGGATGTGCGAAGTCGGATCAAAGGGGATGACGGTTCACATGCTCCCCACCAGGGGTGGGCAGTATGGATGCGTATCACGGTATCAAGCAGACCGTTCATGGACCCACTTCTTTCAACCAGAAAAGTACTAACCAGGTCACGTTCGCTGAATGGTAGAACGAGTATGGCTCACCCTGCTGGAAGCAGGGAAAACATGGTGAGAAGCTCGGACATAATGGGAAAGCAACGTCGAGGAACTGAACGCAGATCGGAATTGGACACATGGTCGAGCTGATAGGGTGTGAGCATATCTTGTCAGACGATCGAGGGATTCGGTCGAGGGATTCGAGCCAGTTTACGTTGTGTCAATGTGTGTGAGCGGGGCGTAAGTGGATTGGATGGCCCATTTACGGGTATCGTCGATACGTTGAAAGCCCCAGAAGATAAGAAAAAAATGGGCATATGGATATATGACAAGAGAAACACATGGAAGGCCTCTTGAGGAGAGAGAGGATTAGAGAATAATTCACGTCGCCCTGACAAGATTTGAAAGAAAAAAAAACTCACTTTGCAGAGCTTGTCCCAGGATACCCTCCATGTGGAGATTGAAGTCTAGGTGAAGTCGAACTGTTCGAAGAAGAGGCTAGTCCGTACAGTGCGCACCAGCCTTTAGATGCCGCCATAGAAACGAACTAAGTGCAACCAAGACACACCCATCATAAGGAGGATGGGCTAGACAAAGAAAGGCTCGCTCCATGGGTGACGCTACGAAACACGATCTCTTTGCGGAGTCATACATGTCACCAGAATATCGTTGCCACAGCCAGCGCGAAGATCCTTCATGAGAGCTCCACTCTCTCATCGTATCCCAGGCTTCTTTGATCATATCCGCGAGGTGCAGTATGTAGACTCCTAAAAATACAAAAAGACAGCGGAGGTTAAATAGATGCACTCGATTCTGGTATAGTATCACCCTTCAGTTTACCAGAGCTTAGAGGGTACGACGAGACCGTCCGGCCCTTTTGGTAAGGGCCTCGGATGCTTAGTCGATCCAAGGCAAACCATCTGGTTGCTCGCTGCACGCATTCTCGGGCACTGGGTCTTCAGGTCGGCCATTCCCCGGAATGAAAAAGAGTCTCGTTTACAAGAGGTGATGCAATTTGAGATCGGAACCATTGGATGTAGGACCTGGGCGCTGAGCGGTGCCGGTGAGCGGTGATGACGGTATGAGATCAGATCAACTCCGTCACAAGGGATGTCATGAATAGTTGCCGTAAGCCAGAAAGATATGAAAGACGTGGTTGACGGTTTCTACATATGACAATTGTTAGTGAAATTTTAATGAGATCCTCACGGGCAACTCTTCTTGAACTCGCCTTGCACATGTGGCTGAAGAGTTGGAGGAACAAACTTGGGCAATCATCTCACACGTCACAATGACAGAGGACAAGTTGAGTGGAGAAAGGACAGAGACGACAATGATGTTCTTCCACGTCTGCGGAAGAGCATGTATGAGCCTTCAAGCTTCCACTTCGACATGACACAAGTCGTGAGTTTTGGCTTTACCGCTACATGCCATTGGACATGCGCAAGCCGGCATTGAATAATCTCCAGTGGAAGCATAATAAGAAATGGGGAACTCGGTGGGCGTCACGGACCATAAGTAAGTAGTCACTCGAGCTCGACGCTCAGAACCGAATGAGGCAATCAGATGATGCCATCTATCACTTTGAGCTTAATGCTGGGAAATCATCACGAAATTGCGGTAGATCGTGGCCCCTCGTAAGTAATCATGCAGGTGGCCGCTGAAGTTCAAGAGGACCAGGTTCGATCGGACGCGGAATTTGCGCACAGAGTGTTGATGCATATTTGGCAACAGCCTTGAAGATCCTGCGGCCATGATCATGATCCAACCCTTCAACTTGTTTTCACTCAGTTTTCTCTAATCCTCCTGTTTCTATTTGTTCTTGACCATGGGACGCAAGCAAGTAACATACGGCCACAAGAGACACAAAAACAGAACACAGCTGGCTAAGGAATCAAGCTCTTCACCTTTACTTGACATAACCGACCCGGACGACAAATTGACTCGCACAGAAATGACACGAAGGATGCTCAAGCGGTCTCGACGTTCTGGATCAGGTTCTGCTTCTGGCTCCAGTATACTCGATAGGCGTATGGATATAGGCTATAGCTTCAAGAAACCCAAACTATCTTTACATGAGGAGCTACAACCGGCCCACGAACTTGGATATGCTACCTTTCTACGGAACCCAGCCTATGATTTGCAAACACCGTATCCAACACTCCTAACTGAAGCTCAGATATTTAAACTCGAGTCCTCAAGGGGACGGCCCTTGCCCTCAGATCACGAGTTCTCCCCCGTTCCTCTCGCACCGAAGCACAGGTTCTCGCCATCGTCGAACGGACGACTGGCTAATATTCAGGCGCACGCAAACAGAAAGAATGATCTCTCACGTAAAATAAGCTCCCGTAGTCTCAAGGAGAACGTCACGGCCCCTTCCTCACGACCATCTTCCCATTCTCGAAGTCAGTTCTCGAAAGCTAATCGGCCAGTCACCAGATCAAAGTCCAAGACAAAAGCTTCTCAGGTCCCGCTAGCAAGCCCATTCAGCTCTCAGCCTTCAAGCCCGCATATGTCTCCCAAACCGAAAACCAAGAAGAAATTTAACATCTCGATACCTATTACTCGTCCAACGACTGCCAAACGTACTCTTTCCGACACGCATTTTAATCCTAACATCCCGTTACATCGAAATCAAGGGAAAGTGCACGCACAAAGCACAACAAACTCTCCCGTTCGCCAAGTCGCTGATCCGGAATTTAACAAACACCGTCGTCCTTCGGCCCCCAGTACCACTGCACAAAGACCTGATGTGGCCTCTTGGTTTGTCTCCTCGACCTCAAGCAACACGAATCCCAATCTCGATCATGACAATGCACATTCTCCCTCGATTTTCGATCTTACTAGTCTGGTTGGCCATAGAGTGGGTGTCGACTTCAACCGCCCACCCTCCCAGCTTTCATATACGTCTTCCTATGATGAAAATTTCTTTGGAGATGCCTTTGGAATATCAACGCCGTTCGGACTGAGGGCGCAGAGCACCGATCGCCAAAGCTGTCCAGAATCTCCTGATTCCACAGACGAGGAGGACAACGGTTGGGATCCGACGCGTCACATCTCCCATCTCGTTTCGTCGCATTCTAATATGCTTTCCCAAATGACGTCCAGGACACATGATACTCTTCCCATGGCCTTAAGGCAAAGAATCGAACGCTCTGATAGGCCCTGGTTGAGTGACAGCATTATTTCACCTCCAAGCAGTGCCCCGAAATGCGCATATATCCCACAGTCGTCGCCGGTTTCGCCTCAGGACATAGACGTCGAAATGAAACCACGCTCCCGAGCTGAAAGGCACGATAACGATGGCAATGCTTCGGGTCTTGTGATGGAACCAAACGGATGCAGTGTCAAGCAGTCTCTCCCACGTTCCAAGGGCATGCGGGAAGATTCAGACCATGAAGCGCGCCGCGAAACTCTGCAGGACCTATTTCACAGTCTCGATCTTGGATTTGGCGACGGTATGCAAACATCAGTTGGGTTATGGTTCACCACTGATGAATGCACATACATGCAGATGCTCCTTCTATATCGAGGACCCATTCTCTGGACATCGAGCCTGGTCGGTCTCAGCTCCGAGCACCGACACAAGGCAATGCTCTCCAGTCACCAGCACGTATCTCACCCTCCGAAACTAAACGCCTCGATACGGAGACTGCGACGAAGGAGATGCGCGGAGGCCGTGATCGCCGCGGGACCATAAGAGCCTCCGATTTCCCTGCTCAGCTAGTAGCAGGAGCCAGGAGGACGCGGAGCGGGACTGTTGTGCAAGGTCCTACTCGACCTCGGAGGGAGAGGAGCGATACTATCATCGCTCGCCCCCAGGCGACCCTGGTGCCGAGTTCGAGCATGGAATGTGAGGATATTGTTATGCTAGATCCTCAAGGCAACGACGGCTGCCTGAATGTTAACGATGTGCATATGTCTGGGGAAGAGGATGCAGATGAACTAAATTTGATGGGGTACTGGCACGACGAAGATTGGGTGGTCGCCGATCCACCTTCGCCTGAGGTTCCACGACGTAAGTCCAAGCCCCTCGCTGCCTGGAAGAAGCATTGGGGACCAGGACGAGGGTTGGGTATGTGGGGGATGGCAGAGCATGATGAAGATGACGAGGGAGATGATCCACTGCTTTTGAAGTGATTTGGCCGTCTTGCTTTCGTCTTCTGGTCCTTGTTGCTGCTCCTTTTGTCGCTCTTTTGTTTTGTTTGCTCTGGACTTAGAACATTGGTCTGCATCGCTTCTGGATCGCGCATTCCGTGGTTTGTTTTCACATCCTTGCTCTGTCTGTCCTTTGAATCTCCAGGGCTATGTGATTGCTTTGCTTCCCGTGTTATGACGACAATATTCTGCATCACCATTCATTCGACTTTTTGAGTTATTTTGGCAATAGCGTGGACCTCCTGTGCCATGACGCCGCGCTTAGGAATTCTCTCGCTTCTTTTACTCTGGCTCTTTCAGCTTTCATCAGCATCGCTCTTTTCTGTTTGTATAATTTAGTACATCATGTTTTGATGCGGACTTCGATGTCCAATCCAATCGTTAATTGCACCATTTGTCCTCAGTGCGAGATGCAGATCTCTGTTGTTGCTCGCTTGCGCTCTCAAGGACTTTTTTGAATGCTGGATGTCAATTGGATATCGAGGCTATGTAATGACGACGTCGCGTGACAGTACCAAGGTTTGCAGAACAATTATGGTTCCACATTTTGAGCTCACTGTGCCTTCTTGTCATAGTATAGGAGCGAGTAACATCTTTCCTAATCAGACACTTTGACTCACTCGATCTCAGCCACGTACCAATGTCTTTGTGAACAGATTGCTCGGTTGGTGAAAATCGGATTCATTGAATAGTTCATGAGAGTACCGTTGGCTCACAGGGAGTCAGGCTTTAATAGTGTTAAGGTCGTTCGACAAGTGCCCCTGGCGCAATCGGTAGTTGGTGAGCCAAAAATTTTCAACCGATGATGCTGAAGATCTGAAGTCTGGTTGCCTCGTGAAACAGGGGCGGCGTCGACGCATGTGCTGGAGTTGAAGGTCACCATGACGCTTCTGTGGCATCTCCATGGAGGTCCAGTCCTTAGCGGTTCTCAGCTCAGATTCTTATTACAAATGAAGGACTGGAGCTTATCACAAGGAACGGCTATCAACGACTATGCTCTACTGTACTCGATCGAATATGTTCTCTAGAGGACGGCGTTGGAGGAGTCACGCTCTAACGTGGAACAAGATGTACCACTCATATTTAGGCTCACTCATATTGCACTCCAGACTTTTAGAAATCAGCAACTCCCGTACATACGACGGCAGCGACCATGGGATGACCTTTTTGTACATGCGATAGAGCGAGAGCCTAGCGATTTTCCAGGAGCGGACCCTGGTGTCCCTGTCGATTTGGTTCCGCGATCTCAGGTAGGAGCGTAATAAATTATATCCGGTATAAGCAACAGCTGAAACATCGTTGGAAGAGAATTCGGCGCCCGTCATTGAAGCTTGAAGGCGAATGGTCACCGGTTATTGCCAGAGCGGACACACAGTCGAATTGAATTGAATACCAAGTAATTTGCGAGAAAAAAATCCGGGGATGCGTAACCAGTCAGTCCATAATCGGGGTTTGATTGTAAGTTAACCACATCGCCTCCTTTACCCGCTGATGCAAGAAGCTATGTACATAGCGAAAGTCAAAAAGAAATCAACGACAAATCATCAAAAAAATCAAAGGCGAGTCAGCATGTGTCAGTCCAGATGAGGGTCCAATTGTAGGTGCAGATCATGATCAAACGCGGCCGTCAACCGTTTCAGGGGGGCAAAGTGACCGACTCCGCGACATGCTACATTTTGGGTATACAAGTGCGTACTGCTAAACTATTCGCAAGAGTAGAGTTATAGGGGGACTTATTAGTTATTCACAGGCTCGGAAATGCTATCCTGGACTAGGACTCCATTCGTGTCCGAGAAACGAAGACCCGTGGATCGGCGCTAGTAGTTAGCACCAGGACGTGACGACACGGAGTTCAAAAAGAAAGATCAAAAAGAAAGTGCGTACGGACGCAAGGATAAGTAACAGTTACATATGAGCTTCTCCGGAAAGGACCGATTGAATATCCTCCAAAGACTAAGGCACTCGCGAGTCGCAGAAATCTCCTGGAACGTGCCATCACAGCTCTGACAATTATGATTGTATCGTGCAACCATTGCAAAACTACCATGTGCCTATCGGGACCACTGCGAAAAATCTATCTGTCTAGATCTCTGCCACACATCGCACTGAGCTCTAGGAGCACAAGCAGAAAAATGAGATGAAATGATGCTTCCAAAGTTGGACTCTTGTTCCACTCCACATCGGTTGCATCATCGGATTCGCGTGGTTCCATGCACCTCTCTGTCTTAGATCATCCAATACTCTCCCTGGGCTCAGTCAACTGTGATATGATATACGAAGAGTCTCAATACACGATAGTCTTCTGGCAATGGTATCCCGATTCAACCCTGTCAGTATGATCGAGGACTCTTTCAATCATTTCAATATTTGTTGGCGAGATTGACGGTCTGCGGTGAATGATGTTGGACATTCGTTAAAAAATGGGGTATGCTCTTACCTGCTCTTACTAACCTCCTGTGGCGCCAGCATCCTGGCAACTATCCTCTACGTCGGTTAGGAAATCCGCGTCAAGCAACCTTTATAACTTGGAGGTACCGGGGTCCGATCACCAAATTGGGGATCCTTCCATTTTAACGATATTCTGGTCTGCTTTAAATAAGGATGTGGAGTATTCGTACTTACACCCCACAACGTTCACTTCAGGTCGCATCCGATCGCGAATGGATTGGTTACTTCTAAATCTGACGTCGCAACGTGCTATTATGAGCGACGCAAGGCGACAAGCCTTTCAACAAAAACATGCCGATTTTCAAATTTCCCAATACATAAGCAGTGAGTATTTTGCAATCGTAGCCCAAGCATGAATTTTCCCTAATTTCAGGGAATCAGTACTACTCAGTGCCTGTACCTGTCAAACGATGAACAATATGCATACACGCTGGTGTATAATCTTTTGCTCGTGAGCTCGGATCCTTTCGTGCGCCTTATGAAACTGACAACGGCACTCAATGAGAAGTACTGTAAAAGTACTGCACAGGCCGCCGCTTCGAAGGTCCAAGGGGCCTTGCGTTTATGTTTTCGATTTTCTTGCCAAAGCTAGGTCGTAGATTTTCCGATTCCCACATGTCAGGATCTCAGACTCATCAATACTCAAATGTGTGAACCGATGGATGTCATTTCATGCGGCAGAACTATATAGGGTCTTTGTTTGCGTATTCACGTAGTCCGAATTCCCAAATGTGACCGTTGCATTCCAGGTCGGTCCATCTAAGTGCTTGTCTGTTGGTGCCTGGTGTTTCAAATTTCAACTCTAGAACTTGGTCCGAAGGTTTGTGTCCGACTGCAGTTGACTCCCAACTGCAGAAGTATTCCACGTGGTCCTGAATCGTTGCAGAGGAGCATTCCCCCTCATGAAATAGAACTCTGTCACGAAAAAGTCAAGAATACAAAAATATTGACACAGTTACACCAAGGTCTCGATCAGTAGACCACCTCTAGGAATCTTCCTCATGCTCAGTAGCAGTCTTCCATCGGAGGTTCCTCTCGTAGAACAGGAGCATCTAAAATGGTGCAGATGAGTCTGTATTCGTCAATGTGAGTCCCAAAGGGCAAACCTTCTGGGGGAAACGCTTGTAGCATAGGTCCGTATTTTCTCTGACATGTTCGCCGTTGTTGCTGGAAAGGAGCGTAAGCTAATTTCATCTTCTGACTTCAACATTGGAACGCTTACAGTGTGAAATAAACTGTAAGGGCATCGGGTCCTTTCTCGATAGTATCGATCGTCTGCACAAGATCTTCCCAGTCCGGAACGTTCATGTACTGGGACATGTCTCCAAAAGTGACATCCTCGTCGATAACGTTTGTAACTTCTTCCGGTTTCTCTTTCAGAGCACTTTTCCTGGCCTTCTTTGGCGCTCTGTTCGACGTCGCATCGGCGTCATTTCCAGCGTTGGATTCGGCGACCGCTTGGGACTTCCTTCCGCGCTTCTTGGCTGCTGACTCGGTGCCTTCCTCTGCAGCAGCAGATTTGCGCGGCCGCTTGGGGGTTTTAGCATCAAGAGATTTCCTGGACTTCTTCGCGTTTTTCCTCCAGAATTCCTCAATGAGAGCTTCTGCATTTCTGTGGAAAAATTCAGTTTCGGCGCGTGCTGTATATTAATGTAAAGCTCACATACCCCGCGTCTCTTTCGTCCACCCAGCTGTTCTCACCTTCACCGTAACCTTTCCATTTGACTAAGTAGCCGATTCTTCCCTGAAAATTCCCAGAGAAGGACGTGACTTCAGAAAACGCATGCGCGTCTAAAACATGCACTTCGCTCGTACCTCTGGAAAAGAACCTTTCTTCGCGTCAAGAATGGCCTCAATCTCGTATTCCTCCTCCCCTTCACTACCACTACCACCATTTTCGTCGTCATCGATTTCCATGTCATCGACCTTCTTGGAGTTGGCCTTAGGCTGCGAATATGACCTTTCACTGCCACTCTCGTTATCAGAACGTATTGGCGATACTCTTGCCATCGTTGACAGGAAGATACCTGGAGTTCAACCCAAGAGGAGGTAATAGACGTTGAGTCCTGAGACTGAGGTTGTTGTGGTCAGGCAACAAACAACGTGTGAATAAGGTTTCGTAAGATGTTCAACAATTGAGATTCAGCTTGCCCACCGGCCGCTACGTACAAAGGCCCATCTTTGTTCAGTACTCAGCGTCAAGCAAAATATTGACTTCGAACGATACTACTGATCATCGTGAAAAGAGATCCAACGACCGTATTCGCGACCGCTTGATTTTCACTAATCACATCGCGATGTTTCACATTTTCAGATAATAGCAATTGGAAGAGTAAGTGAAGAAAGTATAAAACAGACTATCGTCGACGACTGGGACTCGCACTCCGCCCACGAGGACCTCTTCCCTTTTTTGGCCCTGACGGTGGAGGCCGTACGAAGGCGTAATCACATTGAATTTCCTGCTCCAACAGTTGAGTACCAGAGGCGCCGTCGATGGCTTTCTGAGCTTCTGCCATAGTTTCATATTCGACGAGAGCATATCCCTTTGAAACATTGCGGTAAGGTAAGTCGAATCAAGGAAGGCACATTAGATATAGTGGCGCAAGTCACCTTCACATAACCTGTCCGCCGGTCAAGGTTAAGATGCAGGTTTTTGATTTCGCCGTACTCTGCGAACTTGTCGGTGACATCCTCCTCCGTTGCCTCTTCGTGAACATTAGTTACGAGGACGATCCATCCTTCGACAGCTGAATGCAGTGCCGGTCCGATTAAGCAGTCTAACGCGACAATCAGGTTAGAGACTTACATCTCGCTGCTCTTGTGTCCGAATCCTTCACATGCGACGTTTCAACTCGGTCGTACGTCGGCTCCGCAGCGACTGTTCCCTCGTTTCCCCCTAGACCAAGTGTTGGTACGAAAATGCAGATGGAAACTCTCGTTACGACTTGCCTGTATTCTGGAAACCCCTGCCTCGCCTTCTTACAGCACCTCCTGCTGCAACTGACGTGTCTCGAAGTTATTTTCTCGTTTTCAGGCTGGAAAAACACTTGCTTAACGTACTATCGTCAATGTTCATCTCATCGTCGGACATGTTTACTGGTGAGTTGCGCGTGTCACACAGCGGTGTCACACTCCCCAGGAACTATTTTACCCGTCGGCGCCGGCCGAAGATCCCATTGTTGTGAAACGTGGACCGAAAAGCGGTCACCAGGAAACTGTTGCGTACACGCCCGCCACTTCCCCCAAAAGACATACCCGTTTCAAAATCTTGGATACTACATAGGTCGCTGTCGAATATGCCTAAATCGCGGACCAGCTCCAGCATGCTCATGAACTGAGATACTCTTATAACAGCATTTGGAACATACATGCATCATGTACCATCTCATGATGACCTGCTCATATCTCGGGGGGTTATTGAACCCCAATGTGGCTACCTTGCGGCAACTCTTTCTGCGTGTAATAATTGATCCCGATTGTTTTATGTATAATCGTGTATTTTCCAATTTCCACAATGGTCGTCGCCGTCCTCTTGTCATAAACAGTGTGCCTGATCACTGGCTCCTGAAGTGATCGCGATTCACATTCCCGAACTGGTCTGTTGCCCGCGAGTTTCACAGGATGTTCGCAGGCGCTCTTTCCTCTCATCATCTTTTACGGGCCGACCAGTGGCTTGCCGCGCAGCTATAAAGCGCGTCGGATTTCTGTCGGCCTACCATTACCATCCCCAGTCTTCATTGCAGTGGTTTACGACTCTCCTTTTGTCACCATGCATACCATGCCACTTATCAACCACCCCTGCACACTCTGCTGCCGTCCAACGTCTATGTGGTGCAGTCGATGTCAGAACGCCTGGTACTGCTCTCCAGAACACCTTCACAGTGTCCGTATCTGTACCCCTGAATGATCAGTCCCATCCTAATTTAGTCACCCCCTCTCAGGATTGGTCCCGGCACCGTAGAGAGTGCATTCCGGCCATGAACACCTCTGGTGGATACAACGTCAATATGATTGCAACTCCACCACCCGCCGAGCCCCAATTCATTACGGTGTCGGCTATTCTCTTCTCACCCGAGGAAGGTGGGTTGCTCACAGCTGCTGTTGCCTAGAGTGGACGTTGAATAATCCTTTCTAAGAACGCCCGAGGATCATCTCCATTCGCTGCAGACCATCTCATAAGCCCGCTCAGGGCATGTGCCCCGCACCCTTGGTGCAATCCCATTTTGCCGATGGCCAGACCGAGGGTATTGTCTTAACGCAAGGACTCAACGGCGAGCCGCTCCGATTTCCCTTGCACTTGTGGTACTCTCCAACTGCACTGCAAAAATCCTCTCCTGTCAATCGCTCGATATATCACATTACGTCTGGTGCCGCACCCAAGCCTTGGTGTGGCCCCGTGGTCGTCTTAAAATTCAACGGTTCGAGAAGACAAGGCTACTCTGATGCTGGCTCGAATGATCTTCCTGCGCTGTCGGCTTACTTCCTTGCATACAAGTAGTATGTTTCTTGTTAATGGTGTGCATTTGTGACTCCTTTTATTCCTCGAAGATGCTCAATGTTTTGCTGCCAGGTGTCTACGCCACACTTCTTAGACGAAAGTATATTATCCCATTTGCATATACTTGTATAATAACCTGTGCATAGTTTATTTTATCAGCATCGCATCGCTATCCATATCAATTCTCTCATACATACCTTAGTTAATTCCTAGACGAATACACGATTGCTTTTTTTCTCTTACCAACGTCCGTTGAGGGAATCCCGACAAGATCCAGATCGTGAGTCACTGGTAAATTATTGGTCTGGCATGCGTGTGATTCACCTTGACATGCCAATCTCAAATTCACGAGGCTTGCGTGTGGATGGCATTGCCACTCATGATCCCCATTATTCTGTACCTCTGTCTTGGAAGGGGAAGTTGCGGCGCATCAAGCTTATAAAAACAGTCGGAGTACTCGTACATAGACATCATGCATCATATTGATCAAATTGTACAAATTGTTGATGGTTAGTTCCTGACTCTCCGAAGTCGAGGCTTACGGCAGCCGCTCGGCCCTGCAGTTTACCCTGTATGATACTTACGTCAAGAAAGAACGCGTCACCGCGCACACTGTACTCCTGAGGCCTGAGGCATCGGACTCGGAGACAAGCAACAGATACGTCTACACGTGAATAGTTTCGCAAGCCGTGGTGGCGCGAGATACTTTCTCCGCTGGTCCAGAGCCAGTCTGCTTATTGAGCACCGCGCGCGAAGTTTTTTTTCCTACGTGTCAGTTCTTGAAGGTGCTTGAATGCTGATCGTTGAAACGTTGACGGGTCCGAGTAAGACGGCCTTGCATTAGAGTTTGGTCAAGCGATATAATTTGGATATATGTACATGGCGAGTCCAAAGCGAGTCCGATGACAAATTCGGGAAACCCAGGCTATCCTACGACCGCTTCTCACCCTTTCTCACCATGCTTTGACAAGCTAATCTCAAGAGGAGTGCGGCCATGTGATGCGCCTCTTTTTTTTTTTTTTGGTAAAAAACGGAGGGATTGTGGATGAACCGACATGCGGTATTCACAGTGGCCAGCCAGATGTCGACGAATGTAGATGTTTGGATTCTGTCGGCGCTAAATTTGGCATATGACACTACTGACTAAGCTTTCATGCAACGATCGAACATTTTCGACTGATCGTTCAGCTTTATGTGCACTTGAAGATGATTTCGTTCACGTCCTTCCCCGTACAGCCCGACAATGCATACAATAGCTCCCGCGCGCACCACCCGGACATCGCGGAGGGTATGCTTATGGATCTTGATGATGAGCAGGAGCTTTTCGAGGCGGGTGGATCGAAGTTGACGTTCCCTGGTGAATCGCTCACCTCGTCCCAATCGTACATGCGGTCGGTTCAATTCTCCATATGTATATCCACCACATATCACTGATTTCGATGGTAATAGAGGCCATGGAACCTATGTGGATAACGAAGAGGTCATCGCTTCCGTGGCAGGCACCATTGAACGTGTGAACAAACTGGTGACGGTCCGCGCAATTCGTACGAGGTGAGCTGTTTACTTCTCATGTTCAAGATCATATTCGACGTCACTTGTACAGATATAATCCTGAAGTGGGCGACCTGGTTGTTGGGCGAATAACGGAGGTACGGAGCCAGCTTGTCTTGGACAGACAGACAGATTCATTTTTGCAAAAGGTCCAACCCCGACGTTGGAAGGTGGATGCCAACTCCCGACAGGATGCTGTGTTGATGCTATCCTCGGTGAATTTGCCAGGAGGTGTGCAGGTAACATAAGAATATGTGAGCATAGATCAGCGGCACTGACACCCTTTGTGCCTAGCGCCGTAAACTCGAAAGTGACGAGCTTCAGATGAGAACTTTCTTTGAAGAGGGCGACCTGTTGGTTGCCGAGGTGCAAGCTTTCTTTTCCGATGGCGCTATGTCCCTACATACACGATCCTTGAAGTACGGCAAGGTGTGTTTCTAGAGCTTGAGAAATCGATATTTCGAAGTTGACAAATGGCTTTGTCAGTTGCGGAATGGACAGCTTGTCACAATCCCCCCAATTTTAGTTCGTCGACTGAAATCCCACTTTATCGCATTGCCTTGCGGTGTGGATCTGATCCTTGGTCTTAATGGTTATATCTGGGTGAGCAAGCACGTCAAAGCGAGTGATCAGGAAGGGGAGGAAGGGTTCGATGCGGAGGCAGTATATTCAAATCAAAACGACGTGAGTGAACTTTCATTAACACTTTTCTGGTCGGGTGTCAATGACATTCATCTCTCTAAAAGGCAATCGACGAATCAACGCGCCTTGCTATCTCGAGAGTCACGAACATTATTCGTGTTTTAGCTTCCCGTTTTGTTCCATTGACCGACACACTTCTATTGGAGGCTTACGAATGGACAATTGATCAAGAAGGCGGTGTAAAGGATCTACTGCAAGAGGATGTCAGTGATGCTCTCGTGGCCACAATCACAGCGCGATCATGAAATAACAACGAATCTGCAATATTTTTCTAATTTTGAGGGCACTTGTTACTCTTCATCTCCTTCACTCGCGTCCTCTTCTTCCTCGTCTTCATCTTCGTTATCTTCGTTTTCGTCATTTGCATCTTCGTCTTCCTCCTCGTCCTCGTCAATAGTTTGGTCTTGAGGCATTTGAGGTGGATGCTGTTGTTGCTGAGGTTGTGGGTTATGATTGGATGCGCCACTGGCCATTTTCCTGGCCTGCAGCGCTCGGAAAGCATCCTCTTTTTCCTCGTCAACGGGCAGTAGTTCGTCCAGTGCAAGGTCTCTCCATCGAAGGGCCCCGTTAATTCCTCCCCCTCCATACCCCATGTCTTCGAACAATGCCCTCGAGGAAGGGTCATACGGGGGCCTTGGTCTTGCCGCCGGATGTTTGATATTCGTGGGGTTACCATACGGATACGATGGGTGTACCTGTGAGGGTAGTACTGCGCCATAAAATTGACAAACTAAGTGAGCGAGTGAAAGCATGAACGTACTGTCAGAATCATCGGGATTTGGAGGCACCATATGTGGAGGAATGTCTAGCTCTGAACAGAAAACGCGTGCGTGTCAACTTGCATTTTACTTTCATGCAAAATCCTGACCGACCTTCATCCGACAACTCCCCTTTCATGTACTCGGCCGTTTCGATTGTGTCCAGGATCTGCAGGTCATTCTTCGTCATATGCAAATAGCAAAACGTGAGATCCTAACGTATCAGTGAGAAGTGGCTCCGGGTATATGTAACGCACGGGCTGACAGTCATGGCACGACGACCCTTTAGAAACAGTAGATAGCGCTTGAAGCTTAAAGCTTGAACTTCAACGTTCGACCGTGAAGTGAAGGGAGACAGATGTGACTTCGTCACGTCATACAAGATTGTGATCAACGAGCATTTCGCCTCATTTCGCGGAGTCGAATTTGGTCTCAATTGCCAGTGGTTGAACTTCGTTGATATCCTCTCCTCTCACTGCCATCAGATCATATCAAACTGCCATTCAGTAATCTGTGCCTCTGCTGTTCATATAGTAGAAAGGCGACTCGGGACAGCTCAGGACTGGGTCTTCCCATGATTTAAGCCCCTTCAGCCCTGTCATAGGTACGTGCAATTCTCGAGCTCGCGAGACAGACTTTTTTGACCACAATGACGGCAATGCCTTGATAACGTTTGATTCGGTGTTGACGTTCTAGGGTTATCAGTAACTAACTAAACGTTGTCAGATTTCCTCCAACTGGATTTCTTGGAGGCATAGTATCCTTGTGCATGCGTTAGGGCGATCCAACATTCTCAGATCATGACATCATTCCCTATTCGCACCAAACTGAATTTTCCGACTACCACATCGCCTTCGTTGACCTGTCTTCAGTGGTCCGGAGATGGTCAGGTGTTTCTCGTCACTAAGAGTGCAGTCTACATTGTGGTGCATACCTATCTGCGCCCAATGACAATCCTGGAATCCTAATGGAATATCGTTTACCTTCACAGACCCCCAAACAGACTGCAGTCATAAAACCTCCGAACTCTAAGAGGCTCTCACACGACAACTTCAAGCTACTTGACTGGTTTCGGACAATGATTGAAATTGACAGGAAGAAATTTCTAAATTGGAATGCGGTATCGGAAGGTATGGTCCACATTCTATACTACAGTCCGTTGCTGACGGAGACTCTGCGTATTTGTTATCGTAGATTGGGGTGCTATAGCTCTCGGTTCGCTCGATGTTAGCATACAAGATGTGGCCATTTCACCCAGCAGTCTGACGCAGGATTCAGGGTGAGTCCTGTCCGGTATTCATTTTCTTCGGACTTTGTGGTTCTCATGAATAACAGCTGCGTAGCAGCAGTTCTCAGCTCTAATATGGAATTGTCTCTTTGGGCACCAGATCGAAATAGGCTCCAAGGTAAATGGGGCCAGGTGAATACCCTGCAACTATGTCGAATTCTTTGTACAGATGGAACTTTAATATGCAGATTCAAAACATCACATCCGTCCTGAGAGAATATCGATCGGAGCATGACCATCCTGCCGCGCATGCACTTCAGGCACAAGCGACGAGTAAGTTTGTCTGTCGAATGAGAATCTGGCAGACCTCTCATGCCGTTGATTTAGGCGTTGCGTGGTCGCGGCAGGCTGACTTTGGTGTTGATCCCGCTCCCCCTTTGGATGCATCCCTTCTTAGTGTTGGCACTCGTGCAGGAAAGCTGATGTTTCTCAGGTGTGTGCAATAATCATCGGGCGCGTCAAAGTTGAACTCAAATATTATCCAAATTTGCCGATCTATATCTATTCAGGTTCGAGGATGGAAAGGTCGCCTGCCATGATCAAATCAAGGTCTCTAACAATTGGCTCACGCATGTCACGTTCTCTCCCTGGACTCTTGTCAAGAAAGGCACATGTAGGGGGACTTCTTTTCATCCTTACATCCCGACGATTGATCGAGTTAATTTTCAGGCGAAACTCACCTTGCTTGTGGAACTTCCAACGGCAGCGTAGAACTTGTTACTGTGACCCAAACCCTGATATCGGTTCCATCATCATCGGGACTCGGGCCGAACTTCAGTTTTCAGCCTAAGTTCCAACATCATGGTCGACAGGTCGGCGATCACGACAAGGGTTCCTTAACGGCTCTGACCTGGATTGAGTCAAGACACAATGTACATGATTCTGCCATTCCCCGTCCATTTTAATTTAGGTTTATGATTTTAGATGATTCTAGTCGCTTCTAAACCGGGACTTGTCTCTTTGTTGACACCGCCGTCATCTACTCTAGGCTGGTCGGGCCGACGCCGCCTTCGATTTCAGGCGCAGAAATTATCTGTCGGCTCCTCTTCTCTGCAGCCGGTGTCAGGGGTGCACCATCTTCCAGCCCACGATGCCTTGATCATCTGCCTGGCCGATGGGTCCTTTCATATTGTTCACCACGTCTCTCTTGAGCCGTCATGGACCTCGATAGTTTCCGGAAATGATCTGGCCAGTCATATACTATCAGAAAACCTCCGACTATCATTTGCCCAAGCAGAACCAGGAAAGGTCAAATATACTGACGTAAATCGTGTCTCCGGACTTATTCCTTACGATGGCCAAGCTACCCTTCTCTGGATGCATGAGTGTGTCCTCTGCTGCCCAGCCCTTCGGTCAACTGACCCAGTTGAATGTCAGGTCCTGTCGGCCAACGGATTTGAACTACACATATGATACTAAGCATCGTAGCATGTTTGTAGCCGCTCAGCTCTGGAAACATCCAAGCCATGATCCGTTTCTCCACGATTTTGAAAGCATACTGTCCACAGCTAAAACGAGTAAGTGATATACATTAATGGGTGTTCTGCCGAATCACTGACCCACGAAGCGACTGGAACTCCCATCCATTTGCTCAGACCTTTTAATCTTTATATCCTTGAGCATCCAGATGTGTTTCAAGATGTTGTCAGACTGTTACGATCACATAACCCAACGTCGGAGTATTTGTGCAATGATATCGATATACTCCCATCGCACTGCATTTCACCAGGACCCACTTTACGGCAAGAATTTAGGGCTTGCCTTTCGAGATATCTTTTCGGGTCGAATCTACTTTTGAGGCTTCGAATGAAATTATCAGTGGCGGATATGGTGCTCAGAGTAAGTTAGCTGTACGCATCAACTACTGTGTTTGATCCCTTTACAAACTACATTTCTAGACTCTGCCCGAATGTTCGACTCGTGTCGAATGTGAAGAAATTGCGTGCCATCTATTCCGAACTCTCTCGCAAATCATACTGCGGACCTTGGTCAACCACATCACACCTATTGTGGATGTCCTCACGTGTACGCCCTCTCAATACGATTTTGTCGGTGACACAGATCCTGCAGCGCTGAACCGCAGTCATAGTGGACGACTTCCCTTTCTCATTGCGTCTTACCGCGCAATCATCACTTCCGGGTTGCCCGTCGGCGCTAGTGGCTGAGGCGACGACCCTAGCCCACACAATTTACTCCAATATGTCGACCGTGGGCTCAGAGAGCATTGTGAAGGAGCTGTGTCCTGCATGCGGTATAGAGATCCTTTTAGAAAGTGGAGCGAATGCGATATGCGCAAATGGCCATTCCTGGGGTGAGTTTTCTTTATATCGCAGATGTTCCGTCGGCCTAGTAATGATCCACGTTCTAGGACGGTGCTCCATCACCTCGTTCATCCTATCCACCGGTATGGTGCGTAGGTGTGTAGGGTGCTCAAGAAAGGCATTGTTGCCACTTTCATGCAACGTCTCGCCTGATATTGGTAACTGGTTGCCAAAAGCAGGTCAGTCCTGGATTGTGGAAGAACTACTGGAGGCAGTTTCGCGCTGCCTCTTTTGCGGCAATAGCTTTGTGTGGGCTTTGTGATTCGATCTTAATCTGTAATTTTTGACATGTTCGGCATATCCTGTCATTCACTTTGTGTTTTGCTAGTATCTAAACGCTTGATATCTGTATTTTCTCACTGTAGCACCCATCTTGTACAGAAATACTGAAGTAATTAATGCATTGCCCTGAGCGATTTATTTTGAAACTAGTTTTCGCAGCTTCAAGAAGTCTGGTGTACCCAGGCCAGTGACCTGAACGCGAGAATGAATGTCAGCGGAGAATTCGGCAAGCGCATGAGCTAAACTTACAGGATCCCATCCTTTGCCAGCCGTAAAACCTGTGCAATCCATTGAGAGAGAGCTTATGGGTTTAAAACGAGTTCTTAGCACTGACCATTAGTCCCGCATCCAGGGTTCGATCCAGAGACTATATCATTGAAGCCAGTCGATGCTTTGGAATATATTAAAGGGTTAATGAATCCCAGGTAAGGCTTTCCCTCCGCAAGACGGACATCATTCAACAAGGCAAAAACACCGGCAACCGTCTGGCACAGTGAAATGCATTAGATTGGCATGGGGAAAAAATGGCAGCTACGTACAGGAGAGCTTGCGCTTGTTCCTCCCACAGAGATCACGCGTCCACCGACGACAACTTGGAATCCATTGCCTTGAGCAGACAGATCAGGGTATGCTCTACCAACGGGGCTACAATTCCACGATGAATGCCAACAATTGACTTATCACGAATAGATAGTATACGCACTTGTAAAGCCCAGCATTGGTCGTACCGAGGGCAGTGACAAAGGTTGACACAGCGTTGTCCTGGTATGATGGCCGGGAAAAGTAGCGAGAAAATCCTCCTCCAGAGAAGCTGACTGCAACTTCAGGGTTCACTCGTACTGTACCCCCAACAGCGGTGACGAAAGGACACCTTCAGTACGAATCCTGAATCGATCGACATTCAATAGTTCTGAGAGTCACGTACGATGCGGGGAATGCAGGCTGGAACAGCATTTTCCTTGTGTCGTCATTGGTCTGACAGTCCCCACCACCAACTCTGTATCGCGATTACAAATTACGTCAGTAGCAACAGACATTTATATCCTGAACCCTCACCCGTAGTCACCACTGGAGAAGAAAACGGTCGTTCCCCGAGAGCCAAGCTGTGCAAATAGGTTGCAAACTTTGATCGCGTAATCGTGTGGGACCTAGCGATCCTTCAACGTTAGACCGAGAACTGGCAGTATGATTCTGTCACGTACAGTCTGTTCGCTGTCGCCGTACGAAGTAGTGATCACTTGAGGGATGGTGGTTTGATTGAGGAGGAAGTTGAGCCAATCGAGATATGGCTCGTTGGTGTTTGTAGGGGTCTGAGAATCGGGTTTGAAGGGGGGCGAACCGCCAGTGCTGTGCAAATTGAATTTTGATCAGACTCTTACACCCAAAAAACTTGACATACCTGTAATATATGTTGGGGGTTGGGAAAGATATGCCGGTGGTGTACTGGATATCAAGATTGGCCTTTCGTAATGCAATGTCATGAGAAGGACCAGTCAACTGCTAGACATGCGCATCTCACCTCCACACCGGGGTCGCTTTGTTCGTCCCCACCCCCATTTACGAGAACAGTAGTGAAATTCGAACCAAGAGCATCGGGGCGGAACTTATGGAAAAACGTCTTTGGGGTGCAATTTTTTGGACTTAATTAATCTTCGAGGATAGAGCAAGGAGGTTCTGACTTGAAGATCGGCCCGATTTGCAAATTCGTCGAGGTATCCGGCAACACCCAGCTTGTTGACGCGCGTCTGGGTGGGCACATAGCTCGACGTGTTGTATAAGGCTCGAAGGCAAGCCGGCGTAATCGTTGAGGAGCAGCTTGAAGGCACAGCGACATTAGTGTTGATTGTCAGATCCGCCGCGAAAGCTGTGTCCTCGATTAGCTCGATGTTGGGCTGCAAGAAACTGGTCGTGCGCATGCTACGAAGGGTTCCAAGGTAGGTTGTGGGAGCAACCACGTCAACATGAGAGTGAAGTTCGCGGGGAAGAGAATAGCTCATGGCACGAACTACCCGCTGAGATGATGCAGGGTGATAGTAGATGTTGTACTTAGTCCCGAGCATTTGCTCCGCCTGAGCAACGGATACTGGGATAGTGACCCAGTCACCAACACCAGTGCGATGAATCACATCGTCCGAAGCGACACCGTGATCCTTAAGCCAAGCATCAACCACTTCAACGGAAGCCGGGTGAGGGGCAACAAGAGCTTCAGCTTCGGCCTTGGACAAATGCTGTCCGTACCTTCAAAGAGGGTAAGTACAAATGTGATTTCTTTTATAGATGACTGCGTACCTCGGGTGAGTAGGATCGCTCGTTTCCATCAGGTTGGCAATTAGGTCTTCGATCTTGTCCTGCTTGAGGCCGAGGCGCAATTCAAACTTGTAATCGGCAGGGGCTGGGGACACATATGCCCATCCACGGGGAGTTTCAACCCAAGAGTGCTTCTCAGCCCGATCATCCCAGCGCCTTTGGACAGGTTTGGAAGCACAGAGTTGCAAGAATCCAAAAATGAGAGTTACAGACCAATGCATGACAGTAGAATGAAGGGGGGGAGGAAGTGGTGTACTCAAAATCATATATGCAGCATCGTGCTTTTGATCATCACGGAAGCTTGCTCAACGTGTACCGGGATTTAATGTAAACGCATGGAGCCTGGCTTCGGGACAACAGTATAAAGTAGTGACTGTGGAGGTCAAGGATTTAATTGACTAATTAGTAGCGGGCATGACCAAAAAGATCCGCGAAGGAAGTCGTGAGAGCGCCGCGCGCATGGTTGAGGACTTGAACGACACCTCCGGACAGCCGGCTACATCTGTGCCACACAGGAGATGCCATCAGAAGACACCTGTTGAGCTACTTCATGTAAATACATCTTCCATGTAACTTACCAGCAAGACAAGGGTCGCCAGTGGTTGATGAAGATCCTGTCTTCCTGAGCACAGATATCGCCATAGATCGGAGGAAAGCAAGTAAAGGCAAGCTCAGATTATGTTGTACTGTGTGGGTATTTTAGGCTGCAAGGCTGCTGATCAAGGCCCTGCTGAACTGTACAAGGATTGCCAGAGTAATAAATCTCGAGGCCGTTTCCAAAGGCCGTAGGACTCGATGGCAGTCTATCACTGAGGTTGAGAGATAACGAATCCGATAGACAGTTGCTAGTTCTGCGGGATAGACAGATAGATTATTATTTCGTCAGTGGTCCCAATCAAACTGGATCGTGATGGCGGAGGAAGATCTAGAGAGCCGTGAGTCCTGGAATTGTTTCTCGTATGATCTCTATCCTTCTCTATCTTCTCTCCCATGTCCAGGTCCATGGCTCTTTGGTGCTGTCATAGGAAACCTTCAACTTCCTTTGAACTTTGAAGAAACGAGGTGCTAACTTAGCAAGGACGTGAGTAGGATGCAAGCTGCTGCCTACCAACCTTCATCACCACTACAGATAAAAAATGTTGAATCAAAGTCACAGCTCCTGGAAAACATATGATACCTGGTCATGTGGATAAATCGCGCCCGCCGCCGGGAGATCCTAGTACGGCCGTTTTCACTGGAGACAAGTAACATGCACAGCGTTACGGAGCTTAACTGGCTGCCATTTCGAATGGACAGTAACCGATGGACAATACATAGTCTCAGGAGGCGGTATCGGTGGAAGAGCTTTTTCTTTTTTCGTTTGGTATAGAGTATCGACTCGATTCGGCTCTCCGTTCACAGCATCCCCAAGATCCCCAATCGTCGTACGTGTTGCATGGAGCTGACAGCGAGACTTCCTTTCTCATGATATACTGTACGTACTTTGTCCTTCTAGTGATTCAAGATTCTCCGAAAGGAGTCGAGAACGACGTGCTGGGAACCTAGACGAGGCTGGAGTATCTCGCCCACTCACTTTCTGCAAATCGCTCAGCGACGACCATACGTAAGGGTGTTAGGACGGAGGAAGTAATGCAGAAATGACGACAACCGCGTTGAGACCATTTGACGATCAGCAAACTTTCCCGACGGAATAACCATCAATACATCTTGCGAAACGATCTTTTAAACATGCCCCTGTTACGGACGATGGACGATCTTCGCAAATTTTCTTTCCACCGCGGGTACCGGTTTCCTATGGAGATTAACATGTCCTTTTGGTGACACTCTACACATCCCCACTGATTGAATGAAACTTTGAACTTGTCAACTCAAGCCCGCCTAGCCCAGTGGATTTGCGGCGTTCGCACTGGACTCGGCAAGTCGCGCGGATCGTCGGATGATCGGATCTGCAGGCATTGTCTTTCGCCTTGTTCCTCTCAATGTTATTTGTATCTTTGTCTAGGGTCGCAGACGAGAATGCCGTCCCGGCGGTCAGTTGCTTGCACATCGAATGGACCGCCGGATAGTGGCGCATGGCTCGCGGGTTGTGCGACGTACATATGACACCTTTTAAATGGCGCCAACGTGTTGAGCCTCTCTTGAGTAAGCCTCATCTAGGGCGCGAAAATCGCGATACAGGTTGTCTTTTTCTTTCTCCCCTTTATGGACAATCAGCAGGACCTGGATACTGCTTACCACTGGAGAGATCAGTTTTTCGGCGAGATGACCGCAAACTGCTTCTAGATACATGGGGAATGATACACCTCAGAACGGCCGTTGCTGGACTCAATTGGTACTGT